>VZSF01011189.1:771275-842287 GCA_013398295.1 Chionis minor
CGCCGCGCCGCCCCGCGGGAGCCGCCCGGGGGTGACCGGCGGGAGCCCCGGGTGCCTTCGGCGGCCCGCGGGAGTAGGACCCTCCCGGCAGGGCGCGGAGCCGCATCCTCCCGGAGGCCGCTCGTGGCGGGGGGGGGAGGCAGCGCCGTGCGGCCGCTCTCCCAGGCCCGCCGGGCCCGGCGCCGGAGGCCGGGGTTGGCAGCGGCCCTGTGGGCTGGCCGCCAGGGGCCGCGCTGGCCAGGTGTGACCACCGAGGAAGAGGCGTGCTGGCCGGCGGCCGGCCGGCGGCTGGGGGAGGCGGAGAGGTGTCCGGGGTGAGGGAGCACCCTCGCCCGCGGCACTCCAGGGGTGTCCTCCTGGAAAGGCGCCGTAGTCGCGGTCTAGTGGCAATGGGAGACGGAGGGAAATCAAACTCCAAAGTTCGTCATCTCCACACCTACCGCGACTTCCTCTCCCAGCGGTTACTGCCGCTGTGCCGCCCTTGGCTTTCTCTCTCCCAGCGGACCTTTCCTCTTCTGCTGCAGAATGGTTAATGTTTCACCCGCGAAACCTGAAAAATCCGCGTGGCACCACCTGTTTTAAGCACAAGCGGCACCTGACAGTACTTGACGTTACGAGGCTGACGCATACCAATGTTTTATTGGTCGAGAAAACTTTTTTTTTCTGAAGATGTGTCAAGAGTTGATTGTAGCTACTGATTATGATCTAAAATTTTCTCTACGCTTCTTCCTGCTCTGTTTCTATAGGTCATAGCTCAGTGACGGTATGTCTAAAACATCCATTCACTCTGAGCACATGTTTATAATCTAACCACTCTCTCACCAGAACAGATTGGAGGGTACCTTTTCGGATCTTTTATTCAATATTTTACTTCACGGATATATTCTGGCCAGGGTTACTTTACGACTGGGTTGAGCTTTGGAAGCATGTGGTATGCAGAAATCAAGTACAGACATGTTGAGACAGTTGGGAATTTCACTTCTCATTTGGTGTAATAATAGTTTCAACTTGCTCTCAAAAAGCACCATGCAGGCATTTCATGCCTGAACGATCAAAATACACATCATCTAGTAAAGGTATGGTCTACGCAGACCTTCACTTCGGGGAAAAAATGCCATCCAGTGTCTGACGGATGAGAAAACTTAACCTTGGGCATTTTAATCTAGTGCTGTACACCGATTTCAAATACTTCTCTTCCCCCCCCCCCCCCCCCCACCCCAACTGGTGGGTGAAGGCCACCGAGAACGATGGGGCACTGTACTGGACAACAGCGAGTTGGCTGCTGCTTTCAGGGACTGGCTTTCTCAGCATCCGAGGTCACCCCTTCGCCAAGTACTGCTGCTTCCAGAGGCAGCTGCTCCCGCTGACCACAGCTGCCCACTTCCAACTCTGTTTCTAATCCCACCTCATCCAGACATCGCCCTTGCCCGGCCACAGGCTTTCCATGGCCTGGATCCACTGTGGGGCTGTAGCGTGGCAGGTAGCAGGGATAACACTGTAGTGTTGGCTAAAACAGGATGTGACAGAAGTCCTGCTGCTCAGCAACCTGAATGTTAAGTCACACTAGTGTCCCTTATGCAGCCGATCATACGTTTTATTGTCTTTTCCTCTGGTTTGTTCAACTATCAGCATGTGCTGAAGCCCCGGTTATTTGCAGTGTCACGTGTTCGGTTCAAGCTGCGCATCCCGAGTGACAGTTCAGCATTTTTTCGAGCTGCAGCTCCTCCTGGTACACTACCGCTGATGTCCTGTGTGAACTTTGTGAGCCCTGTAATAGGCTGCAGATGTGTCCCCACGCTTCCTGCTGTTCCAGCTGCAAAGGTTCAATGATTTTTGGTCAGAGCTGGGGCGCGCTGCCTCAACCTGCAGGAAAAGCCTCACCTGATCTGCTCTCATTGGGAAGCGCTCTGCTTGTGGGAATACTGTGAGCCTTGCTAGCCTGTTTTTCCTTTAGCTCATGATGCTGCACCCTGATTATGTCAACAGCGCTGGTGCTTTTGTGAACAATCACTTCAGGCAGTGTTCCCTTTGCTGGCTCAGCGAGAGCTGAGGTGGTTGAACGTGCCTTTACAAGGACCAAGGGAAGGCGCAGGTCTCTCCTGACACGGGACTATGTGGCTGGAGATTCTGTCTGTGCTGTTTCAGCCTGGACTGTGGCACACAGCACTTCTGAAAGCGGAGAGGGAGCACTGACGTGGAAGCTTATCAAGCCACCGGCGTTGCTGTGGCCAGCCATCCCAGGGGAGCAGGGCTCTGCAGCTCTGCCAGCAGCAGCCGCGCTGGTGTCCTCAGAGGCGCCCGCTTGCCAGGGCTGTGCCAGTGATCCCACTGGCAGCTGTGGCGTCACTGTGGCAGCGTGCGTGACTGCACATCGTGCTCTGATCCCTATTTGCAGAGGGCTGCGCTAATTGAACGCCCCATTAATTAGCAATTGCAAGATGGGTCACTGGTGGCCTTGTAGAACACATAAATCCGGTTCTTGACAGTTGTTTTTAATACTTTGTCTATCTTCTTTAAATGTCACCCTTGACGTGGGATTGTTTTGAGGTCAACGCAGATGCCAGCAGTGAAGAGAGGGCTTGGCAGCTGATTCATGGATTTCTTTCTGCTTTTCAGTTCTACTTAAACTGCCTTTTTTTTTTTTTTAACTGAAACTCACTGAATAGTTCCCAGCCACAGCGCGGTATATCTAAGCTCATTTTAGTGTGTAGAGAGTCAGAAAGGTTCCTTATGCACGTGACAGTGCTCTTAGGCATAGCTGTTTCCAGGTTGGGGTAGGAGGAAGGAGGGAAGCTAAGCATACTTGTGCCCATCCTTCCACCCTTCCTTTTTTAATTCTGTCCTTTCCCCCTGCCTTCATTCTCCCATCCCTTCCTCTTTCTCTCTCTTTTTCTTGACAAGTTATTTTTACATAAGTTTTCTTAGGAACTGACAGCAGTGGTGGTGACACTAGCTAGAGTTGCTCGAGTGTCTTCAGCGATCCCTGGTTCATAGAAAAGAGACCTGGTGCGACGTTTGAATCAGCCGCTGAACAAATTGCCAGGGAAAGTCGCCAGGCTGCTTCCTGGATGGGCATTTGTCTCTCCCTGTCATAACAGGTTCTTAAGAACTTGCAATAGCAAAGGATTCACTACCACCACCCAAAACAACCCTACTATTAAAAACCTTGAGCATAGGAAGGTTGTTCAAGCATCCAACACAAACAGGTGTTTGCTTGCATCCAGGCCCAGTAGCTCTTGCCCTCCTCACTGCCGGTCTGGAGGACAACTTTCTCCCCATGTCTTTGTAGCAGCCTTCACCTGTTTGAACACTGTCATGTCTCCTTTTGCGTTCTCTGGACGAGCAAGTCTTAAGATTTTCTCCATGAATCGCAGCCTCTGGGCCGTGGGGAGGGGTGCCAGGCCACAGGCCGGGGCCGGTACCGCCTGGATAACGCCCTTGAACCCACCACTGCTGCGGCCCTCCCCGGTTCGGCGGGATCCTTTACCACACCGCAGGCGTTCTGAGCGCACGAGCAGGGCAGGGATACAGAGGGGAGGGTGTCCCAGGCCAGCTGGGGAAGCAGCGGAAATCACAGGCTGGGAGACAAACCTGGTGGCCTTTGGCAACCGTCGCTTCATGATCGAGGACTGATCCTGACGTGCGCTGTGCTTGTGTTCCTGCTACTTGGCTCATTTCAGGGATTTCTTTGTGAATTTGAAAGGGCGAGATCTTAGAAATGCTTAGTTGACAACGAAAGTGATTCTGTCCCTCCCTGCCCCTCCTGTCACCTGCGGCGACTAAAGAGTTTAGCTGGCAGCCGCTTCCCCCGCCAGCCGCAGAACAGCACGGAGCATCCCACAGGCCCGTGGGACAGGACAGCCAGGGAAACACAGGCGGCGCTGCCCAGCCCCGCAAGCCGGCCGGTGGCCAGGAGCTTGCCCGGTGCAAGGGGCGCCGGAGAACGGCCCCCGGGGTGCGAGGGGCGCTGCCGCCAGAGGCCGGCCCGGGAAGCGCCTCAGCGGCCGGCGGGGCGGGCGGGCACAGCAGGCGGGGGGGCGGGCGCAGCAACCAGGCGGTGCGGGCGGGCGCGCTGACGCGGAGCTCTGTCGCCCTCTGTCGCCCTCCCGCCGCCAGCGCCCCTCGGGCGTTCCGCGCTCTGCAGCGGGGCACCCCTCCTCCCTTCACCCCCCTTTTAATTTTTCTCTTTTGAGGCGGTTTTTTTTGGAGAGACCGCCCGTTTCGGAGTGCGACTGGGAAGAAGAGGGACGGGTAGAACGACCGGTGGCTCCACGGGATTCATTTGGCCGACGTCCCTGTGGCAGAGACAGGCGGATGTCGTTCCAGGTGGTGCGGCCTCTGTGCGGGTCAGGCGGAGATGGCGGCGCAGGGCAGAGGTTGCGGACAGACTGCCGGCCAGGCCCGGTGCCCTGGGCCGTGTCCGTGGACCTACTCCTGGAGGCTAGGAGCCACCGCCGTGCAGGGAAGATGTCGGAGTGACTCCTCCGGCACTGCTCCCACGGCTGCGGGCTGCTCCGCCGGGATAGAACTGGCTCCAGCGGAAATGGTCTGGTACGTCGGAAGAACCAAGCCCCGCACACACTGGAGTGGCTCACCTGCCTCGAAACGTCAAGATTTGCCCTCAAAATTTGCGTGGGGCTTGGGGGTCAGCCCAGCACGAGTGGCTGCAGCGAAGGGAAGCGCTGTGGGAAGCTGATGGCTGCAGCCCCCTTGCTCTCCTCCTGCGCCGTCCTCTCCCTCTCCCCCTTTCCCTTACACTCGCGGCTGACCTGCACAGCACAAGGCGCCCCGAGGGGCTGTGGGGACACAGCCTGGGTGGTGGGGGCTGTGCCCGCACGGGGCTGTTTTGGGGGTCGTTTGTGTGGGAGGCGTGCGGAGCGAGCGGCACGGCGTCGCTGGGACAGGGAGATGGACGTGAGAGACGTGCTCTGGGCTCCCCATGTCCGGGGAGAAGGGTCGCCCAGGAGGCAAATCAGAGCTTGCGCTTCTCTACAGGAATAGCTGGAAAAGCAGGCAAACCAGAGCTGTGTTCCTGTGAGGGAGCCTAGGATCACACCAGGTAATCCTTCTGTTCACCGGAGGAAACCAGAAGTCCCGCAGCAAAGCCTGATGCCCATCGGCTTTAGAAGACAAGGAGAGTCAGTGGAGCCATTATGTATGGGCTTGTTCCACACAGGAACAATATATCACAAAGTGCTGCCTTCAACTAACAACAGGCTGTGTTAGAGCTACAGAGCAGAAAGGTCTGGGCTAAAGCCTGTTTGCAACCCTTAACGCACACCAGGCTGCCTCACATTTTAAAGCTGTGTGGCATTATGGGAGACTTTGTGTGTAATCCCTGTACATAAATAAACAAATGAGTTGACGATAAAGGCTGGGTTATGAAGCACTGAAAATCACTGCTGATGCCAATGCGAGATGTGGACACGAGGAATAAAAGGATGGGTCCAGAACCTTGGTTTATAGTTGTATCCAAACCCTTGGTTTAGCAACCGGAATTTTCTGTTAAATTCCTTCCTTCTCACAAGCCTTGAGGCATACGTAAAGACTAACAGCTTGTCCTGCAGTGAACTGAGCTGGGGATTGAAAGAGCTGGGTGCTGCCTACTCTCTGCTGACTCCCCAGGGGATTGTTCAACACAAACAATAAGTTAATTTGGAGTAGGTGGTGCAGCGGCTTTTCCAAATGCAGTGTCCATATGGGGAATTAGTCAAAGGGCTGTAACCAACTTGCTTGCTCATCGTCTCCCCTATTTGCGTGAGCTCTAAGACTCCTTGTGTGTATGTGTGTTCATTTAAGGACAAGGCTAGAACAATTTTGTCCTTGGCAAAGTTCTGTCACACTTCAGTGGCTACAGGAGCTGGCTGCAGGAGATTGCTGTGAGCAGGCTAAGACTGGAAAGCATTGATACTATTAACATTGGTTTTCCTTCAGTTGTGTCTTTTGATTAAAAAAATCAAGCCTGACACATTATTACAATCCCTTTGTTATTAATATCTAGAAATACTCTGGTTCACAAATCCCAGCTGCTTTTGTCTTCATAGATTAGGTGGGAAATGTGCTTAACTCCCAAAAGGTCCCTTCATAATGCCTTTCTCCTGAAAAAAATTAAATCACTAATAAAGTCATTGGGCCACCTTAATGTTACCTTGTGTTTGTGTACATGTTTCAGTAGTAGGGAATCGTTGTACAATGCAGAATCAGGACCTAAATTCCAAAGTTTACTTATTGCCTATCAGCATATTTGATTAGCTCCCATGGATTTGAGTCAAAATGTCAGTTCCTGTGCCTGTGTCCTGTAATAGACCTTGAAATGAGGAGGTGCAAGCTCCAAGAAATAAAGCTTGTTTAAATTTTCTGCAGAAAATGCTGGGGCATACACCTAAGGGCAAGAGTGAGGAGAAGGAAGGAGATATCATCAAGAAGGAGAACAGGGTGTCTTGAACATGCATATGATCTGGACGCAGCAATTTCACCTTAAGCCAAATGTTTTCCGAAGCAAGAAGGTGGAGAACTTAGTGGAGAAACAAGGGCAGCAAGTTTGAAAAGGACTCCATTAGAGAAAAAAAGAGATGAAAACTACCATATGACCCCAATGAACATCTTCCTTCCACCTGCACTAGGGCTTGTGATACTGGTAAAGTGGTTTAAAGAGTTACCACCCTTCAATTAGAGTTTAGTGCCCGTAAAGAACTTGTGAGAGTTTATGCAAATCCATCCTACCTGGCATGACAGTGGCCCAGAAGCACTCTTGTAATCTGTCCCTCCATCTCCGATGAGAATCTAGGAACTAACAGCAATAACTTCCTAAACCACTTGCTTAAGGGCTCCCTGTGCCCTGCAACAAAATTCCTCCACCTGAAAAACCGACTAGTCCCCTGCCAGGTTACTGCCTACATTTGCTGCTCTTCTTGGGGAAACAAAACAAAACTACAACAGCGTCAAAGTGTGACCTATGACTCGGGCATCATACAAAAGAAATTATTTTAAAGCAGTGTTCACAGATGGCACACCAGAGCTAACAACCATGTCTTTTAAGTGGTCTACTAGACATATTGACCTCGGGCTCCTTTTCTTGTGAAGTTAACCTTGCTATCAGCAGAAGATTGTGAAATAATACTACTTCGCTGTGAAAGGAGTAGACAAGACACACCAAGGCAGAGGACTTTGCAAGCCCACAGATGGCAAATATCAATGCCAAGAGCTTTACTTGGCATGATAAGTGTCTTGTTGACATATCTCAGAACTGCCATTACAAAGCAGAACCATTTGTGATACAAAACATTTGCAAACAATTGTAAATGTGACTTAACCCAATTTAAATTGGAAACTTACTTTCACACATGTGGAGATTCTGTATCAAAAGTTAAGTTCTTCACAAGCAAACTTAACTTGGGGATGGTAATAATGACCATAATTCTGTTAGAGACCTGTGATCTGCTAGGTAAATCTGAATGTTTTCCTAAGAAGTACTTTAAGTAACTGAAGAAGAAGATGAAGAGTGTGGGTTCCCAGGCTGTCTTTTTCTTCTAATGAGATAGTTGTCTACAAAGCTGTTGGGGAACAGGTGAAGGGGACAAATTAGAGATGTGGCAGGCGAGGATAGCATCTAGATATTTTGAAGGATGATGCAAGGTAAGATAAAGTTCCCATCAAAGTTTACAGGGCTTGATTCCTGTGTCTACTCTGGCTTTACATTGGTCCGATACTGCTGTACTCAAATTTGGGCTTGCTTTTAATGAGTGACCTTTCTATGCAGTGAAGAATCAAGTCTTATATGCCACCGGGTATGTCCTGCTATATCTACTTCCTTGGAAGAATTCAAATATTGTTCTGTAGCAGAAATCCTCCTTTAGCTCAAAGATAAAAGTATGTCCTTTGAATCTGTAAGGTTCTGTAAGGACGGATTACTGCATTTTTTTTATTTTAGGGAGGAATTAGGCATCCCTGAGTTGACTACAACAGTCCTTGTTCCTCACCAAGGGTAAAGGAAGAATTATGTATAGTTAAGATTCACTGCAAGTTTTCAATTACTTACCTATGTAAAATAACAACTCTCTTTTTCTCTGGTGTTGGTTATTATAATTTTCTTAGTCCTTTTATTAGTTTTGGTTTGTTTTACAATCTCTGTTATACCCTGTTGAAGGAGATTACGTGAAATTTTAGAATGAGGAACTGTGCACTAATTTCAGGTAATCTGTCTGAGATATTGAAGGTTGTGGGGTTTTTTTGTTTGTTTGGTTTGGTTTGGGGTTTTTTTGTTTGCTTGTTTTTGTTTGTTTGTTTGTTTTGTCACAGCATTTAAAACCAATACTATAAATTAAAAAGAAACATGTTCACAACTCGGCTTCTAGTCACTGTCTCCTGGAGAAGACAGGCTAGTCTGAATGGGAAGGCTGTGGCTGTCTCCACATCTCATTCCTCTTCCTCTCCTTCTGATTTCCAATTCTCCTCTGATTTCCTGCCCCCCACCCAATTTATTTCAATTAATAGGTTCAAATGGCCTGTAATTCCATTTTCCAGGTCTTTCTCCCAACTTACTGCCACCCGTTTTACCAAACTGAAATTTTTCCTTTGTTCCAGTGACTGATCATCCTCCCAGTGACGAACCTTTTCCCAGTGTCTAATCTGAACTTCCCCCAATGCAGCTTCATACCATTTTGTTGGATCCTATCACTTGTCCCTAGAGAGAGGAGATCAGCACCTTCCCCTCTTCTGTCCCCTGTGATGGAGTTGTAGACTGCCATGAGGTCACCCCTCAGCCTTCTTTTCTCCAAGCTAAACAAACCAAGGCACCTCAGCTGCTCCTCATAAATCTTGCACTTGAGGCCTTTCACCATCTTGGTCGCCCTTCTCTGGACACACTCTAATAGTTTGATGTCCTTCTTATATTGAGGTGCCCAGAACTGCACACAGTACTCAAGGTGGGGCCGCACCAGTGTGGTATAGAGTGGGACAATCACCTCCCTTGACCGGTTAGCAATGCTGTGCTTGATGCACCCCAGGACACGGTTGGCCTTTTTTGCTGCCAGGGCACACTGTTGACTCATATTCAACTTGCCATCAAATCAAGCCCCCAGATCTTTTTGCACAGGACTGCTCTCCAGCCTCTTGTTTGCCAATTCGTATGTGTAACCAGGATTATCCCACCCCAGGCAGAGAATCCAGCACTTGCTCTTGTTAAAGTTCATACAGTTGGTTATTGCCCAGCTTTCTAGTCTATGCAGATCTCTCTGTAAGGACTCTGTGCCCTCAGGAGAGTCCACAGCTCCTCCTGGTTTAGTATCATCAGCAAACTTACTTAATGTACATTTGATTCCTGCATCCAGATCATTTATAAAAACATTAAAGTCCTAAAAGGCGCTAAAATTGAGGCCTGGGGAACCCCAATGGTGACTTGGTGTAACCCCATTTACTGAAAGTCTTTGCACCCGACCCATCACCCAATTGTTCACACAACGTATTATGGAGTTGTCTAGCTGTGTGATGGCCAGTTTATCCAGAAGGATACTGTGAGGGACAGTATCAAAAGCTTTGCTGAAATAAAAAACCCTCACACCTACTGGCTTCCCTTGGTCAACTAGATAGGTGACCTTATGATGAAGGGAAATTACGTTAGTTAAGCAGGACATTCCCCTCACCCATGAAGACCAGTAACTTTAAAAGTACATGAAAATCATCTCGTCAAAAAAAAAAAGTAGTCAGCAGTCCTTACTATAGGGAACTCCAGGAAAACTGCCTGTAATTCTCATGTTCACTACCATGCTGATTAATGCTTTATTGCATACAGGCAAGCTGTATAAATTAATGAATAGTGCAACAGGGTTTTTTCAAAGAAGATCATAGTAAGGATGTTTAAGATTTTGCCATCACAGGTGAGCCAACCAAGATTCTTCATATCTGAGAGTGTCAGAGAAAACAGGCAGGCTGACAAATTATTGTCCCGATTAAGGCAATGATGCCAGCGTGGTGTGTTGTTTGCATGCAGACTGTTTGCTTTAAATAAGCCTTTCCTGACCTTTACAGCAGGTGAGAGTGATGCTTGTTTGAGGACAGCACACCCCATGTGAGCAATTCAAGGCAGCTGTAAAAATCCATGTATCCAGACCCCAAGGCTTGGAAAATCTTCTGGTGCCCTAATGTTGTGTTATAGAAGTGCTCTAACCATTCACCTCAGCAAGGACACAGGTTTCAGTGACCCCGGGATAACAGTCTGTGCCCCATGGCGTTCTTTAACCAGTCCACAGGGAGCGTGTGGTCACCTTGTTCGCTACCTGTGATGGCATTATCTGTCAAAAACCTGCAAACACAGCAGAGATAAAGGAGATACACGTGCAGGTGTGAATCACCTGCTGCATGTGGAATGGTCCAACTTTTTGTTGGACCTCAGTTTTCTGCTAGATGCTTCAGCTGTGGCAATTGCCCATGGGATTTCCCAATTTCTGACCAAGGGACCCAGAAAGCATGAAGCTTGCTTGTAGCCAAATATTCCTTCTCCCCACTAACCTTGTGCCAAGCACCAGTAGGAAGCAAAGAACTACTGGTAAATATTTGTTGATACATATACATTACAGGCAACATATTGATCACCTCTATGTATCAGGCTGTGTACATAATAATGTTAATATAATCAGCAATGACAGACATTCATTCTTTCAAGCTATGCTTACAATATTACTAAAAAGTCTACTGCCCATTGTTTTACATATCAAAATAACATTACATGATGTATCGTGGTCTAGCATATGCATCCACAGAGGAATAATCTTCCTTACACCACTATCCTGCATCAGCATTTGTGAACTGGAAGCCTCCAGTGTTGTGATAAAATCAGATGGACAGGCTGTTGTGCTGACTCTCTGATTTATTTTGTTTTAGATTGGCTACCCCACAATTAGTATAATGGCATTTATTTAAGATAAAATAGGAAAAGAAAAGGGGTTTTAAAGAAGCAAGGTATTTAATTTTCAAAACGAGCAAAGGTGATACAAAATTATATCATCCAAGTGAAAAGTGGAATAGATTTTTGCTACTTGGAAATCTTGGAAATCTCCCTCATATATGCAAATCCATATTGATAGGTGTAGGTAAGTATTATATGAATAGAGGCTTGCCAAGTACACTTAACTGCTGTCAATATGCACGTTACATAGATCTCCATATGTGAAATACTTAATACCCTCAGCTCCTAATACAATAAGTGGAAACTGAGAATCAGTAGTAATATATTCAAATCTTTTCAAGATAGAGCATAAAATTTAGCAATGTTTAACCTCATCTTGTCTTTCCATTGCTCCCTGAAATGAAAAGCCTAAACACCTACTTTTTTTTTAAACTCCTCTGACATGGTGTTATGGCAGTCTTTCCCAGCTATCTAGCCTGCATGCTATTTGGATATACTAGTGCTGAAACAGGTCTGATGTTCAGCACATAGTAATTTTCTGGGGGGTAACTGGAAAGTACTTTGAATTTTCCTTGAGAGACTTGCTCAAGGCATGGATCGTATCATCCTCCCTAGCTATGAGGAAGCTACAGCTAAAATTAGATTTTGTGCTTTATTTTAAGGTTAAAAAACACATTAGAAGTAAATCATTAATCCAAAGGAGCTCTGATTGTTGCTATTAATAGTAAAGTAGCTGATCTATAGTAGAGATTGTATACCTGAGTTCCTAAAATAAACTCTGTGAAAAAAGTAGCACTCGTGCTACTACTGTTGTTGAAGTACATTCCAGGAAACTGACTTCTGCCTTAGGATCCTACTTGCTGCAGGTGAAGATGTCTCCTGCTCAGTTATGCAGGCTGGCACGAATCCTGCCCGAATCCCATTCCGGTCTGCTCAAGCTGCGTTCCTCAGTCTCACTGCTAGAGCAGAAGCAGTTTATCCAATATTTCCTCTTGGGTCAAGGGTTTGCAAAGGGGCCAAGGGTAGGTGGTATTTCATAATCTATTAATCTTCCCTGAAGGGACTTGAAGTTGGAAGTGGGTTGTGTTATGAAACACGAACACATTCCCTTCTCAGAGTTAATGGGAAGATCAAGGGGAAATTCTCTCTTTCTCCAAGTCCACCTTCTTTTCCCATCCAGCCTGGTCTTGCACCACATCCAGGCTGCACAGCACTGGGAGAGTGTAAATGTATGACTTCTGTTCCATTTGATTCAATTTAGAATAAAGATATCATTAGGTTTTACATAAAAATACTTTCAATTGAATTTTGATAATTTTCCTCACACAGAACAGCTCTTTTCCTATTAACAGTTCTATTGAATTCAATGGAATCGAATTTACGATGTAACAGATCACTCAACATGACAAAGCATCACAAAATCAGCCTTCAACATAAATCTTTTTGGTTTGTATTTACAAGGATCTCCCACAGCAGACATCTTGTCCATGGGAGGAGCTCTTAAGTGTATCACAAGACAAGAATATACCGATAATAAATAGTTACAACATCAAAAGCACACTGGTGTAACAACAGCAGGACACTATGGTGGCATCACAGGAGTTCTAGTATTCCACAGGGTGAATGAACGCAGATGCTTTGGCAACTACAGTGCCTCTCCGTGAGTCAGGACATGAAAATCTCATTCAGGTGTCTAAGGAAAGCACACTTGTGAACACCAAACCAATACTGCTTTTTTGAAGCTACTCTTGCTACCTATATTTTTATATTTATATTTTAAACTCCTAACTACCTGATATTGCTTTCTGTGCCAATGCTGCCACTTGTTCTTGTAGCCAGAGCTACCTTAAATAGCCACAGACTGGGGACCGCAAAAGAGCTCAGTTTCCTTGAGAAGCCACGAAAAATCCCTGCATCGTTTTTCTCTCTGTTACGGACTGATTGGAAATAGTCACTTCCAAATTGCAAGTGTAAACTCACGCAAAAAAAAAAAAAATCACAGAAACTGAATTAAAATCATCATGCCTCTGCCAGGGAACAGATGTAGCACTTAAAGCATGCCCAAACCAAAACAGTAAGGAAAGAGGAAAATGCATGCTTCAAGCAGAATTCTCTTCCTTGCCAAACAGTATTGCAAAGCGCTGCCTAGTTAGCTGTCTGCTGTCACCCACATATCCTTCAGATGCACTGTTTGGCAGGTGTCTTCCTGCCACTAGGCAGGAAGTGTTTTCCAAGGTCAGTGTGTTTTCCAAGGTCAGTCTCACTGTATTTGCTGCCCCTGTTTGATAATTGGGGCTGCTGCTCTCGACAGCGGATCAGGCACTTCTGAACCCTCACTTGTTATCGTATTTCCATGACACACTGCTTTCCAGAATCATATGTAAAGGAATGTCACTTCTCTTTCATCAAATTGCCAGTTCACATATCACATGCAGTATCATGAACGTTTATTCACTAGTATGATTTCATGAGGTTCTGTAACACTTTTCTTACTAAGATGTAAACATATTTCACGATTCTGCCAATGTCTGAAAAATCGAGCTATTCTAGTAAGATCATTTTTCAAACGCTGAAGCTATTTCACTGTTTATAGCTCCACACATAGTCAAGGAGCCCAATCCTGCCTCTTCGTTTACCCAAACAGTCCCAGTGGCCCAGCTTATGAGAATGGGCAGAGTTTGGCCCTGTATACCCATTTCACCCTGCTTAAAGAAAGCACAAACGTTGGTATCATCTGGCATCTTCTAACACCGAATGCTTAACAGGATTTTTGGAGGAAGTTCAGCACTGAACTGCTGGTGAAACCTATAGTTACTATGCGCCAAATACTTCACAGCAGCGCCGACGGATCATAGAACATCTTTACGGAGATACTTTTAAATTTCTCTACCCTTAGCACCATCCTTCATCTCTGACACATGCGAGAGGAACCTGGGTGACAACAGATCTGCCCATATGCCCTGTATTTTGACTGCTCCTACCTGGCATAATGCACCCCAAGATACCTGTACAGGCCTGTTCTAAAGGTATTTTGCCTAGCTGCTTTCACTGTAAGGAAGGGCAAGGCTAACAGAAAATACCACTTATTGGTGTTCTTTCTGGTGTTCTCTGTTGGTGTTGAAGCCAAATCTGGCTTCAAACCTGAGCCAGTATCCAGAGCGAGCATTCACAGGTTTGTCCTGAGAAAAGGGGCTGTAGCCCCCCCCATTAGCATCACCCAATGTAGGTAGGCAGTCTAGCCCTCGTCCTATGGCTTTCAGCTGTCTGTGATCCAAGACCTATTTCTGATAGCACCAGCTCCAAGAGACTTCTGAAAAAATCACCCGTCGTGAGAAAGTACACAGAGTCATGCGAGATAAGAAAAGCAAAACGGCAGCAGCGAGTTTTAAGATGTGGATAGTTAGCAGCTCAAGGATTCAAAAGGAAAAAACCACTGCCATGAGAAGGTGTAAAATCCTAAGAGAAAAAACAAGTGGTTGGAAGATGGCAACGCAGCAATGATCAGCCCATCCCAAGGACAGCAAGGACTTTTCCCCACATGGCTGACAGCTGCGTGGCCAGCAGAGACTTGTTGCTTCAGAAGAAACACAGCTTCATGAATGCCACCTTCCCAACACTGTATGTTCGCTCAGGCATGGAACTGTGGAAACCATCACTTTTTAGACATTTGTTATGAAATTCCATACCTGCAGTTTGTCTTTGCCGCGAGCTTTTATTCTTCACTGTGGATATCAGTCATATGATTTAGTGCTGAAATGGGTAATGTAATGCAATGTACCGGGGAGTACTTCCAGAGTGTGGAGATCATCATTCCTAAATCATCTTGACATAAAGATCTGGGAGTCTTCTGAAAAGATCTGAGAATCAAAGGAACTAGCTCAGACTTGATCTGTCAAGAAACTCATGAAGAGGTTAATCTTGTAAAAAGGCAAAAGAAGAGAACCTGTAAAATGCAGGAATGATAAGAGTCTCCTGCTAATTAAATTCTTAAGGCCTCTAATAAAGAACAGATGATGTTTCAATGACGACTACGCTATATTAATTCTTTGACAACTATGAGTTTCTGCTTGTATATTAAAGAGGTGTGTTAAAATGTGATACATAAAGCACCTCCTTTCCTGCCATGATTCTGTAACAGAAAGAAACCAACAAAGTGCTTTACTCAAACTTCCACACAAAAATTACCACGATTAAACCTCGGAGTCCAGTCCCAAAGGATTTTGATAAAGATATGAACAACAGGGTACTCTGACCTGGGTTTTTTTTTGGTGTGACTATAGCATATACAAACTAAAATTCCCAGTTTCGCTCAAAGTTGTATCAGTGGAAATTCAAACAAGAGTAATATTTTCCCAGGATAAGGAATTACAGAAAAAAAGAAAAAAGACTGACAGTTTGAAGTGCTCAGTGATCCAGTAAACGGCACAGGTTAAAGATCTTTCACCAACTAATGAAATTGTAATAATAAACATTTTATTAAAACATTTTAAAAAGGCAATATAAACAGTTTATAGAAGTCTCATAGTATGTCAGTATATAACAAAATTCACTTTTTGAGCACCTGCAGGCATATGAAAGTCAAACTCTACATCTCACAATGCCTTTGAATAGTTTCTGCATTCAGTGCAAAGACCCATAGTAATGAAGATGGTACCGAATCTGGAACCGAAGAGGACTACGTACCTCTTGTGGTGTCATCAAAAAATGCTAAAGAGAAATTGGTCGCTAAGTACGGTCAAAGACTCCCTAAGCAATGAATTAGCACTGGGGATGCTAATCCTACCTCTGCCTGAGATCCTGCCTCATTTATGGTTTCCCACTCATATTTTTCTTATCTGGCTTGTAGGACCAGCTTATCTTTTGCAATGAGACCGTATGGATAGTGGAATCTCATATTGGACCTTCCTGGGCTGCTTGTTATATCTCAGTATCGATCCATAGATATTCCTGCATGGCTGTTTAATGCCTTCTCTGTGTCTCCGTGTTATCGTGGGCTAAATCAAGTGAATATTTAACAGAGTCAGGCCACCTGGAAAATAGTTTCCAGATGGGAAAATCAAGACTGACTGACTGATTGACTGTGTAGTTAGTTAATATTCAGGTACAGACTTATGCTTGTTTCTACAAAGCACAGCTTTGATAGCACAGCTTGATACAGTATAAGAAATAAAAATAAACCCTCTCATTTAATAGCTTTCTTACTTTTCTTGGGCGTTATTTGTGGGTTTTTTAGGTGCTACCCCTCACGCTTACAAGAAAAAGCTCAGTCCCTTGGCCAGGGTAAACCTGGGCTGCAGCATATTCCAGTAAAAGTCAATCTCGAGCTTTCCGCTTGCCAACCCTTTCCGTCTGAGGGTCCGCAGCACCGCGGCCAGTGGGAACCGCCAGTCCGCACCCACTCGCCATTGACTACACCCCAAACCGCCGAAAAGAGCCCTGAGGAATGTACGTGTGTGCTTCTCCGGGGTTATCAAGCACCGGAACAGGCTGCCCAGGGAAGCGGTGGAATCGCCACCCCTGGAGGTTATTTAAAAAACGGGCAGACGTGGTGCTGAGGGACATGGTTTCGTGGTGGTTTTGGCAGTGTTAGGTTGATGGTTGGACTCCGTGATCTTAAAGGTCCCTTCCAGCCGAGAGGATTCTGTGATCCGATGACTGTCCCTCCGGCCATGGCAGTCTGCGCCGACGTGAGGCGGCTGCTTGTTTAAAAGCACGGGGANGCGGGGGAAGGGCGGCGGGGGAAGGACGGCGGGAGGAAGGCGGAGGGAAGGCAGGCTGCCGCCGGGCTCCGCACCCAGCGCTGCCCGGGGACCCGCCGGGCGCCCGCTCCTCCCCGCCCGGCGCCGCCGCCCGGGCCTGAGGGCGCCATGACCCTGCTCAAGCTGTCCCTCATTGCCTTCAGCNTGGTTTTGGCAGTGTTAGGTTGATGGTTGGACTCCGTGATCTTAAAGGTCCCTTCCAGCCGAGAGGATTCTGTGATCCGATGACTGTCCCTCCGGCCATGGCAGTCTGCGCCGACGTGAGGCGGCTGCTTGTTTAAAAGCACGGGGAGACGAGAGGCCACCCCTGTCCCGTCCCGTCCTGCCCCATCCTGTGCCGTCCCGTGCCGTCCCGTGCCACGCCACCCCGTCCCGTCCCGTCCCGTCNGAGGGCGCCATGACCCTGCTCAAGCTGTCCCTCATGGCCTTCAGCTTCGTCTTCTGGGCGGCGGGGCTGACCATGCTCATCATCGGCCTCTGGGCCAAGGTGTCGCTGGGGAGGTACCTGGCGCTGTCGGCCAACGACTACCCCAGCGCCCCCGCCATCCTCCTGGCCACCGGCGCCGCCATCATCATCTGGGGCTTCCTGGGCTGCTTCGGGGCCGCCACGGAGCACCGGGGCCTCCTGCGCGCCTACAGCGTCTTCCTGACCGCCGTGCTGGCGGCCGGGCTGACGGCGGGCATCTCGGCCCTCCTCTACCGCCAGAACATCGCGGCGGGTTTCCAGGAAGGGCTCCACCAGGCTCTGCTGGCCTACGGGGAAGACGAGGGGATGGCAGACGCCCTGGATGCTTTGCAGTTCGCCTTGTCCTGCTGCGGGGTGGAGAGCTACCGCGACTGGCTGGGCTCGCCCTGGGGGCTGGAGCAGAACGACTCCGTGCCCTTCAGCTGCTGCCGGGCGCGACGGGGTTGCCGGCGCAGGCTGCCCAACGTAGGCGGGCTGCACCGCGACGGCTGCTTCGGCAAGGTGTCAGCCTTCGTCAGCAGCAACATGTTCTACGTTGCCACGGCTGCCCTGGGGCTGGCCCTGCTGCAGCTCATCGGCATGGTGCTGGCCTGCCTGCTGGCTGCCCGCATCCCTGCCCGCCGGCTGGGCATCGCCACCCCTCCCTGACATCCCCCCCGTCCCGCCCCTTACCCCCTCCAGATCCCTTCTTTCCCCCAGGTCTGGGTGCACCCCTTTGGCAAAATCCTCCTTTCCCACTCCCCACTTCCACCTGAGCTTCCTCCTCCAGACTGTGTTCCTCCTCCGGAGCCTGCCAGGTGCGTCACCACCACCGGCATCTCCACAGCCTCTCAGAACTGGGAAGGTGCCTTCGGGCTTGGCCATGTACCCCCTGCAGGGCAGCAGGTCCCTGTGCCCCCCCTGGAGCCTCTGGACCGGTTCCGCGGAGAGCGGTGGCAGCACGGACAAACACCACTCTGTGGGGCAACGGGAACAGCTGGGTCAAGGCTGACAGGTTTTCTGGAAGACGTAAACATCCGAAGACACTGACATGGGGGCCAGGAAAGAGGAGAGGGTCTGGGAGAGCAAGAGAGGTGTCCCTCAGCATTACACCGGGTGAGTGTTCTTCTGAGACTGGAAAATGACGTAGCTGGAAAATGATGTTACTGGAAAACTGCTGGAGTGCAGAAGGGGCAGGTCTGGTCTGGGGACACCCAGGTAGCCATGCCCCCAGCTGCCGTTGGCGTCTGCTTGAGGGACTGCCCAGCAGCGTTGCACCCCACTGCTGCAAAGATTTCCTCCTTTCCCTGTGTGCGGATTCAAGCTGTCCGACTGCCACAGATGCTTTTCCCGCTGTGGTGGTTCCGATGCTGATCTCCATCTAAAGGTGGAGCTGCAGCTCTAAGTGCTAATCCCTCCTTCAGGATGTGCCTGTGCTCTCAGCCACTGCTTTCCTGGCTGGGTCTTTGCAGGGCTGAGAAGACCTTAAACTTGGGTCCCTGTCATACAAGATGGTGGCAAAAGCCATAGGAACAGACCTGACTAGGGGTGGCAAGAGGAGGGAAGGGCACGTTGCCCTTCAGAAGTTTCTTTTGGATTTTTGCTGTTAACTTCAGGGTGAGCAGAACAGATTCTCTGGGTTTTAGAAGGGTTTCTAAAAACCAGCCTCAGACTGTTTGACATTTTTCCTTTTTCAAAGGATCTGACTCTGAAGGGTGTCCCCACCTATGTTTTTGAAGCCAGCTTTACGCAATCCGAGAGTAAATAGAGGACCCCAAGGCTTGCTCTGTAGCCCTGGGTGTGTGCAGGACCCATAGCAGTGTAAACCTACAGGATTTTGTGTTTCCCAACAGTTCCGGGCTTGCATTTGGAGCTTTAGGAAAAGCAAGCCCTGCATTTTAGAGGGTCCTGAATTTTCAGACTTTTGCCCCTGCTTCTTCCCACTTCCTTAAAACCCATGAATTGGACTTTCATATGTTTCTTTCTCTGCCTCACACCGCTGAGACCCTTATTACCCAGCAAACTGGGGAGGGACAATTTCGGAAAAGAACCAAAAACCACAAAGGGACTCCAGGATGTGGTGTCTTTTAGGAACGTGACTAGCAAAGCTGCAGAGAATGGTCAAATGCCAACAGATAGGGGCAGGACAGGAAATTGCGAATGAAGATGATGGCTGATGGCTTCATGGGAGGAGTGGAGTACCCTGGGGAAAGGGGATTAGCAGTGAAGCTCTGGTGCCCCGGCAGTGAGTGCATGGGGTGAGGGGCGAGGGAGGCTGGGATCACGGTCTTCCTTGCTTGCCTTTGGTCTTCCTTGCTTGCCTTTGCTGCTTTTGACTACATTTCTGGATTTCTGTTTTCCTCTCACTGGAGGGTGACTGCTTGGCTGCAAGGACGAGCCTCTCCTCTCGCTCGCTTTGGGAGATGGCCTTGTCCCCTGGGGCAGCCGTGCCGGCTCAGCCCTGGTGAGGTGGGCAAAGGGAGCGCAATCCCATCGCTGCCTCTCCCTGGGGAAAACCAGATCCTATGCAGAGCTAACTCTCCTCCCGCTGTTTAAATCCTCACATTTTCTGTACCTAAAAGAACTCTGCCTTGGTATTTCTATGCTTTCCCTTTGCTGAAAATAAGCTTTTGTTTGACAACGCTCCTGGGGATGAAACCAGCGCAAAATGTGTATTCACTTGGAAAGATTCTGATTTCAGGTATCTTTACTGCTTTTAATGTTTTATACCATTTAAAAATACCTGGAAATGCTAGCACTTTCCTGTCGTTTGTGATAGTGAAGCCCCCTTCCCCCCACCCCCCCCCTTTTTTTTTTCTCTCACCAGTCTTATTTTTTGGGAGAGGTTCTATGCTCAGTTCTATGGTAATTTGTTCCACCTGCAGGATTTTAACTATTTCTGACCTGGGGATAGTGCTGCTCTTTGGCCTGCTCATACCAGCCCCTGACTTGTTGGACTGATCCTCATAAAGGTGCAGTATTCCTGCAGAGCAAAGCAGGCTTGTCCAGGGAACGTAAACGGAATTCCCCAAACTTATATTAACACTTGCACAAACTTGATGGTAGTTGAGAATGTAAAAAAAACCCCAAACAAAATCAATGTAAATAGGTGTTTCCGTGGAAAAGTGATGTTTTACTCTCCAGATATGCAAAGCAGTCTGAAGTTTAAATGAAGTTTTAGCTGAGGATTGCTGAATCCAGAACGGTATTTACAAGCAAAAATCTGCAAGGACCAGTGGGGCATATCCAGCACTTGCTGGAATCCAGGCATGCAAACTGATTTTACTAAATTTATCAAAATGATCTTTGCTCATGGAAATAATTCCCTCAGGGTTAGTTCTCTCAACCAAAGCTCAGCAGAGCAACAGTAGAAAAAGAGAAGCTGGGTTTTGCTTTTTGGAGAACAATTCTAATCTGCATGGATGGATTTTAGGATTCCGAGTTAAGAGTGATTTTGTGCTTGGGTATTAGCTGTGGCTTTATCTTAACTGTCCCTTTGCTCAGGTTTTGGGTGGCTATGTAACTACGATACTCATGTTCCAGGTGAAGAGTGCAATGTAAACAGGCTTCTCAGTTATTTGACTATTCATCTGAAGAGATGAACTTGGAAAAATGTGTTGGGAACCTGTCTCTATAGAGAAAACAATGCTTCATTTTTTTAGCGCTGATGTTTATTGTTTTACATAATATAATTTTTTATTTTTGTTTGTGAATGTCCCTGTGTTAACACCGCTTCTTTGGAGTTGTGCACTAGTGAAACTCATGTTATTTTCTGGAAATCAATGTCATGTTGTACAGTTTTAACAACGGGCAAAAAGTATATTTTGTATGGGAAATGGTACTTGAGAAATAAAGTTTAGCAAATGCTACGAGCAAAACAGGTCACTGTTTTGAATCCAATTCAATGTTTCCATTTCTGTATGCCTCCACATGGTTCAACTAAGTGCAAATGAAAGTAAATGTACACTGAAATGTAAAGGCAGAAGCATATTGTGTTTTTTTTATTTAGAAGATCCATTAAAGAGGTAATAAAACAGGCATTGCAGAGAATGTGGAAAAGGGACATGGAGTTGCACTGAGTTTATCACAGTGGGCTTCTTTATCTGAACCAATAAGCTCTGAAAACTTACAAGAATATTGTATTGCCTTTTTTTTTTTCCTACACTGATTACTAAAATTATTTCAGATTCTGACCCTGATTATGTTACATGACACAAAGCAGCCAGTCAGAATGAAGGACATTGTTAAAACACATTCAGCCAAAAACCTCATGTAGATACCCACTTCAATCAATTTGTTGTGTTTTTAAGTTGCTAGGAATATCAAAATAGGAATGATAAGACAAGTGTACCTGTGCATGTTTGTATGGTGGCCAGGCCTGAATCTCAGGACGTTGAATTACTGTAATGAATAATTCAAAATGTAAACCATCACTCTGCACTGTTGGCCTGCACGCACTGAAACAGGATAAACTTTGGCAATGACCGTGTAAATGTTAAGTATACTTGGATCACTGAAGATTTCATGGACTGGCTGTGAATTTTAGTTGAATGTTTATTGTTAGTTCCCAGAATAATAACTAACAACATTAACTTTTGTAGATGTATGGAAGAAACATCATTCTTCTCTAATTAATTCCCAGACTAGCAGATTCCCAGTAGCTGTTTCAGTTGTCTCCAAAACTTTGCACTCAGTGACAAAATTTTAATTTAAATTTTAAAATTATCTGGCAAATGTTACAACAAACGGCACCATCTGCCCCTTGGTGGAATACGTTTTTGTTTTCTGTCATCCTCTTCAACATAAAGTCATTCATCAAAATGGTATACTTTAATAAAAACTGATCCCACCTTTTACAAAAAGCTAAGCTCAATTTTAACATCATTGGTTATTTAATCAATTAAAAACCATACCAAATTAAGCTGTGTCATAGTTGTAGAAACAATGGCTCTCTTGTTTGGCCAAACTGAGATTTAGGATTAACAGGGTGGTAAGATTAGACCCTTGTTATGAAACAAGGACTATTTTATAACCTTGTTCTAGAATAGCAGGAATATGACTCTTTCAAACTTCAAAAGTGTCTTGATATTTTGTCCAAAATCAGTTATTCACTGGACTTGTGTGCAGCTGAACTTGACATTACAGATAACCAGAACTAAAAATGGTCTTTATAGTGGATCATGAATTTTTAGAGAGGAGATGACTTTTCTGGCATCAGAAAACTTAAACAATAAGTAAGCAGTAAGATTGGGTAAACCAGAGAAGAAAAAAGATTTATTTTGTTAAAAAGTAGTTTTCACGTTTATGTATTTATCTTATTATAACATTACCTTCTTTCTTCTGGAGAAGATACAATCACTTGTTGCCTCTGTGACTTCCACTCATAGCAGCTGATATGGCATAAAACCCTTGACAAGAAGAGTGCTCATCCTTCTATTTCCACAGATAAATTACAGTAAAGAGGCCCTTTTTCATCAGTTCAGCAACCTACAGGAAATTTTGATAAATCAGTTAGCATGGGAAGAGAGCTGGATATTTAGTGTTTTCCCAATCAAATATTTTGGGTTCCAATAAACCAGGCATGTCCATGGAGAGTTTGGGTGGTCAAGTTAAGAAGTCTTACCACAGTCTTGTTCTGAAGCACCACAAAACATTGGTCAGAAACTTAAACATAAGCCACACAACCAACAGAGTCTAAGACTTTCCTTTCATCTGAAGTCTCTTCAGCCCAGAAGGGCAGCAGATACCATCAGGGAAGTAGCACTGTTTTTTATGTTGCAATTGTTTGAGCTGTGCTGGCATCAGCATTGAACAGAGCAAGTCAGAAGATACTCCTAACGTAAAAAGATCTCCACAGTTTCCAAAGGTATCTGTAAGGATCAGGGGAACATCTGTAGAGATGCTACATGACCAGTCCTTCCCCTTCATCCAGCCATACATCTCTGCCTCAGGGAGCTTATAAAAGCCACAGTCACCTCCCCATAACATCCCAAATTTCGTCTCAAAGAGTTAAAGTACTTATTTGTGGGAAAAGATTTTTTTTTCTCTGGGAAAGCAGATAGTTCATATTAATTTATTTTGCACCTGTATTGTGTCTTGGGCTTTTTGGTCCAGCACCAGGGCATGAAGGCATAGGTCCAGACAGAAGTACAGCTAAAAGAGTTTAGATCTGGCTAGAGACCTGAAGGAGAGGAAAAAATAAAAAATGCCCAAAGGTGGAGGTGGATGTGGTGACAGCGAGACTGCAAAGGAGGAGAAAACAGTGGTAAATTTTGCACTGCTGTAAAGAAACTATTTTCTGAGCAGAATTTAGGCATGAACTGCAAAAAGGATTTAACTGTGAACGAGTTCCTTTTGCCATGAGCCTTCTGATGCGAGTAGTGTTTACCTTTCATTGTCACTGTTTACTTTGTGCATCTTGAAAAGTTAACGGGAGTCACATCGTATCCTTGAATTTTACGCTTTTCAGAATGATTTTATGGAAAAGCATGCAGAGATATCTAGGGTGCAAACCAACCTATTGGTACGAACTCCTGTGGTTCTTCTCTGTTTCCTTCTGTTTCAGAGGCTGACCGTCTTTGCAAGGTAAGATTTTTGACAGCAGTATGTTAATTGCCTAAACATATCTGTGTAATTTTACTTCAGTTTATACTTCATTGGTTGTGCACCGTTATGCTTCAAAGTGGTACAAATACATGCTTCTAGCCAAACCGATTTGCTTGAAAACCATAAATTTCAATCTGTTCAATACGCCATTGTGGTTTGCTGAGAAACTGATTAAAGTATCACAATTTAACCTTGTTTTCTAGTGTGCTCTATTGTCCTGGTCTACTTTCTGGGCCAGTAAAATTCAAATATCAAAGGATATAGTGTTCACATGTTATCAAAGAGAACACACACATACATATTTTTCAGGAGCTCTGTATTTATTGGTCAGATATGTGGATTTGCTTGTCAATGAGGCAGTCACTGAAAAAAAGGGAGCTGTCTAAGGAAAGTATCATTCTGTCCTTGACATGAGCTTTCATTTGCAATGAACACTCAGTACCATCTATTGCAGAGAGGGAATCTTTTGTTAATGATTTTAATCCATGTAATAGAATTTAGTAGAGAATCTTATCTGGGCTACAGGCTTAAAATTATCAAATTAAACATTATTTCAATTGCTCTAATTCTATAACGATTTCTCTAATCTGCTTCAAGCGATTTCTGTGAAGCCTTCTTCTCCTGTCCTCTCATTTTGCTGATGTCTTAGGCTGCCTTCACAGCAGCAAAGTTTTGAGTTAAGTAGTGTCTGAAGCTTGAATCTTATACTATTTCTGTTTTGTAGCTATTACTCCTGTTTTATCATATTAGGGTACTCAGACTGATACATTATGAATATAACATTTGCGTTTGTTGGTTTTGAACAATATCTTGAGTCTTAGGCAAGACCACAGGAAAATAAAGGGCGGTGCAATGCTCATATTGACCAAGACAGGCAACTCCTTGCAACTAGAGATTCTTGGAAGAGTATCATACTACATGCTAACATTGCAACAAATAGGCCAAATACTGCTTGGGGATTCACATTATTAGATTGCCCAAAATAGCAGTTCTACAGCTCTTCTCTGTCTACATGGGATGCGGGCAGCTTAAGGTATCAGCACCTTAAGGCACTGATATGGTCTCATAATAAAAACTAAGAAAAGGGATATTTCATGCTTAGTTTTAATCATTTCTGATTGCTCCACTTCTTGCAGGTCATAAAGACGGGGTGCTGGGAGTATCCCTGGTCAATTCTAGGACTGACTGGAGAGTTGGGATCAATACTGTTGCGGTTACAATGTCAGCATCAATTGGAGTAGTCCTGCTGCTTTATTGCTGTTCTGAGACCATCTTCCAGGGCAGTTTGTCTGCTGTTTGGTTTCCTGACCTTTTAGACAACACTATGTAGGGTACCTGATACCTTTTAGTAATTTACAGGCAAAATAATTAAAGTGGTAGTGTTGGGAAAATGACTGGTGCAATACAGCGCTCTACTTTCTGAGTCCTCACCATCCCTGTCACGATATAAAGCAAACCTCTCTAGGTAGTGGATGTCTTTTACATTGCTCTTGAAGTTTGTTGTTGTTTATTGAAAGGGTAATAAACACATCTTTTTCCATGAAAGCTTTTCCACGTGACAAAGCTTCCCTTAGAGGACTGGAGTGATGGTGTCCCTTCTGCTCACGTCAGCCTCTGCTGTGCTGAAGTTGGCAACAGGCATCTCTTCTTGCGTAGCAGCTCAGTGCTGAGAGGGGACTGCCTTGAGCAGACTTTGGACTTCATCAGCCCTTCAGTTTCCTGAAACCACCTTTTTGACGAGATGCTTTTCTCAGTAGCTGTGCTGGAGTATTATGTCATATTCCTTGACATAGTGTACTTGTATCCCAGTAATCCCAGATACTGTCATTCTTGCCTAGGAGCTCTCAGAAGAGGCAGAGGTGGAGGCTTGCCATCTGCAGTAGCACCTTGAGTTTCAGTGCAGAGCTCAGCCAAAATAATCATGAAAGAAAAACACAAATCCAGTAGCTAAATACACCCAGCTCATGATTTGGAATAGATCAGTTCACCAAAACTGGAAAAGAAATCACCAGGATGGCTAGATAATAAGCAAAATTGGAAACTCATTAATGTTGCAAAATTTCCCACCAGAGTAGTGTGTTCACACTTTCTTGTCCACTTTGCCCTTCCAAGACTTGTCTCTGTAATTCCATTTTTTATTCACAGAGTGTTGTTATCTGTAATACTCATCTCAGTTGTTGGTTTTCTTCTGCCTTCTGGGTCCCTCGAACCTACTCCTCTTTCTTTTCTAGCTTCCCACCCCAGGAGTCAGGCGGCCTTTCCAGATCTGAGCTCCTGGTTGGACAGGTTTTTGAAAAGAAGCCCCTTGATCTGCCTGGCTTTAGTAACAGCAGCTTTCGAGCACTAGTAGTCACCCTTATGTTTTTAATTGCATGCAAAATTTGTCAGAAAGCCATAATTAAACAATAATTTCAAATAGCTATTTTCCTATTAGATGATATTTGTTTCTTACCAAAGCAAACACCACCACTGCCCACCTCCTCTGTATCTTCTTTGTTGGCTTGATGGTATCGTTTGTTGTTGCCGTCATTTTGTTAGAATGATAATACTCTGGGAAACTTAGGTAGAAGGTAACCTAATTAACTTACAAGGAAAATAAGTGGTTTTGAACCAGCTTTAGTGATTATGTTAATAACTTAATTAATGAAGTTTAGAAGGTAACACTGAGTAAATGCATCAAAAAATAAACGTGTCATCAGAAACTTTCTGGAGAAAGTAGAGGTAGAATTCAGGTCTGTCTTCCAGAGAGACTCCCAGAAAATGAGCTTCATGGTTCAAAAGCAGAATAGAAATTAATTTTAACTTTTCTGATAGAGAGCATTGAGACATATTCCTGATTAATACAAGTTGCAAGGAGAAATGGAGATGTGAGTGCTGTTTTAAAGCCAGCTCTCTAGCATATGTTGCATATGCACACTTCTTGTGTGTCAGGGATATCATCCTTTATTTCCATTCTGTATGATGTTCCTTGTGTGCTTATGACATTCACCTTTTTATTATTTATTTTTTATTTATTACTGAAGTTTTGGCTCAAGACACTTTTCATGATGTTCTTTTCCTTTTGCAGGAGGCTTAGCAGCAGTGTTGAAATACCATTCTGTCCTCGCAAGTGGATCCAGTAAGATTTCTCCAGTGCTTCCTACATATTTCACCCTTTAAAAAAAAGACAGTACTTTTTTTCACTGAGTTTACACTGTGCAATATCGTGTTTGCTTCTAATTTATAATATGAAACACAGATTAATCTTTTTGCCCACAGAGCCTTCTGTCATATAAAAAGCATTGCTTGCCTTTAAGCCATTCATTTTTCTGAGTTTGCTCAATGGTACCATCTAAGCTTTATTAATGTAATTCCCCTGATGCTGCTTCCTCTCCAACTTTTAATTATGACATTGTAGTACAATCAGCAGACTGCTGGTCAGCTTCTTAGCTGTAACATTTTTGGGAACTGCATTTCCTTTGTTCTTCAGCCTGGCTTTTATCATATTGATTATTTCTATCTGGTATTTACGCGTTTCCAGGACATACTGTTCTGCTTCCTATGAGGTTTAAAAAACATTTGACATCCAAAAAGTCAGATCGGTTTTTTCATATTTAACTTGATCCAAATTCTTGCAATATTGAGTCCCGGGACTCTTTTCCGGAGCTGGTGGGCACAAAGCTGCAACCCATCGGGAACTTAAAACAACTTAATTCCACAAAAGTAGGGTCCTTATGTTCTTTTGTTTTATAGCACTATTGATGGACACCTACTTGAACATAGCAAGCACGATTGTGCACCCTATACAGTAGTGGGTGCACATACCCATATACTGTTTGGCCCAGGCCCAACTGTTAGCCATGACTGGGCAGACAGAAACAGGGATGTCGCCTTCCAGGGTTTCAACCAGGTCTGCCCTTTTTCCATCCAGAGCAGGGCCAGGACAACCACAAAAATGGAACAATTTCACCAAGGGCAGTATTAATTCCAATTAAAACACAAGGAATCGGCCACTGTTGCTCTGTGTTTTCTTTGGGGGCACTCATGCTCCCAGAGCCTGGAAGGGCCATGAGAACCAGCCCAACGCAGCGAAGGGTGCATGGTCAGGGCAGCTCCAATAACCCATCAGATTTCAGCCCACAGGAAATTTGTGGTGTGCTCTGTTATTACCACCTTGTGCAGTGGCAGAAAGGTCAGGCATGGCTTAAAGAAATCATGAAGCTCAAAGCCCGTGTGAACCTGTAAACTTGGGTACGGGAATGGAGAAGATGGCATTGCTATCTATACGTGTGCCTACATAGAATGCCGTGAAAATCTCTCCATGAGCTCTGTGCTCTCCTTGCTCAGGCAGAAACCTTATTATGGAAAGCAGTGTCTTTCTGTAGAATTTGCTGCCTGGCTCCGTTAAGGTGCCTGCTTCTAATTGGGGAGTCGACTGTGACAGAAAGGAGGTTGTAGTGAGGTGGGGATCGGTCTCTTTTCTCAAGTCGCAAGTAATAGGATGAGGGGAAATGGCCTCCAGTTGTGTCAACTTGGATATTAGGAAAAATTTTGTCACTGAAAGGGTTATCAAGCACTGGAACAGGCTACCAGGGAGGTGGTTGAGTCACCACCCTTGGAGGTGTTTAAAATGTATGGATGCTTAGGGACATGATTTAGTGGTGGACTTGTCAGTGTTAACTTAACTGTTGGACTCAATGATCTTAAAGGTCTTTTCCAACCTAAATAAGTCTATGATTCCAGCATTACAGCCAAGGTATTTATCAGAGGATGGTTTGTTGAGAGGATGGTGTGCTGAGTTCTCAGTAACCGACATAGCTTAGCACAAACTCCTGTGCAGCACAAGCAGCTAAAATATTTTTTTACTGTGCTCTGACCAAAAAGGAAAAAAAAAAATCAACCCTTAATGTTTAATACAGAAATTCAAATATTTATATCCAGTCTATAATAGTACTAATTCCTGCAGTTTTTGAGATACCTTGTAAGTCTTATCCCTTGCTATAATATACCTCCCTCCTGAGATAAAGCAAGTTTGGATTTTTTTCCAGTCTTGTTTAAGATTGGACAATCTATATAAAATACAGTTCTAGGGTTTACTATACTTTTGTTTTTTGTCAGTCATTACAGAAGAGATAACCACAACCATCATCCCAGTCATCTGGGACCTCCCCTGTTGACCAGGACCACTGATAAATGATGGAGAGTGGATTGGCAAGCTCCTCCGCCAGCTCCCTCAGCACTCTCGGGTTGATCCCATCCGACCCCATAGAGTTGTGACTATGGGTTGGAATGCCTATCCTTGTCAAAAAACTGTCTGAGGGCACTGCAGGTTTGCACTTTCTGTGGGACACCTAGACATGATGTTATAGCTTTTTGTTGCACAAGTCAGCAAGCCATTGAGTAAAGGAAGAGGCAAAAAGGGAATTTTGAGAGATCCTGAGGACTGGGTGTATTTTCAGTAAACAAACAGTACCTTGACGTCCCATTTCCCAGGTAGCATTTATCATCACGTCACAGCACTCTGGTTCTTCTGTGACATACCAGTCTCTGACTCAGAGACAAGATGATGCTTTTAAACCTACCGTTGGGGAGAGTCCGAGGTCCCTGTGCAGGGTAGAAGCTGAAGAGGGACAAAAGCAAGTCAGAAGGGCTAAGGATACAGGGCTAAGGGCAGCTGCGGTCTGTGAGAACTGCAGCAGCAGTTAAGGGAGATGGCTGAGTTCAGGACGCAGAAAGGCAAACTGTAGGACTCTCTGGTTGTGAAACGTGGCATTTCCTGGGATGCTGACTCCAAGCAAGCCACTTAGGAGAGCAGATGTCAATCTGATTGACTGGACTAAACTGGGGATTTTCCTTCCTGGGGCAACTTTTCTACAGTTAAAAGCGAGAGGAGTTTTTCTGCATGCTTCTTCACACCTCATTCAATACAGCTGCTCTGACAAAACAGCTGGCATCTCTAAAAGCAGCGAGCTGTGATACAATGTAGTAGCAGGAGAAGAAGAAAAAGAAGGAAAGGGAGAAACACCCTCTCCTTAGTCTAACACTGCCAGTGCTGGTCAAAGCTAAGTGTTCTTCAGTCATTCTTCCTAACTCTATCAGTGAAGTACTACTGAGCTGTACACAGGGGGCAACAGGGAAAATCATAGAATGGTTTAGGTTGGAAAGGACCTTAAAGATCATCTAGTTCCAACCCCCCTGCCATGGGCAGAGAGACCTCCCACCAGACCTGGTGACTCAAAGCCCCATCCAACCTGGTCTTGAACACTACCAGGGATGGGGCATCCACAGCTTCCCTGGACAACCTGTTCCAGTGTCTTACTACCCTCACAGTACAGAATTTCTTCCTAATATCTGATCTAAATCTACCCTTTTTCAGTTTAAAACTGTTATCCCTCATCCTATTGCTTCTTGACCTTGTAAAAAGTCCCTCCTCATCTTTCCTGTAGGCCTCCGTTAGGTACTGGAAGGCTGCTATAAAGTGCCCCTTCTCTTCTCCAGGCTGAATAACCCCAACTCTCTCATCCTGTCTTCATAGCAGAAGTCCTCCAGCCCTCTGATCATCTTTGTGGTCCTCCTCTAGACTTGCTCCAACAGGTCCATGTCCCTCTTCTGTTGGGGGCCCCAGAGCTGGACACAGTACTCCAGGTGGGGTCTCACCAGAGTGGAGCAGAGGGGCAGAATCCCCTCCCTCGCCCTGCTGGCCACGCTTCTTTTGATGCAGCCCAGGAGGTGGTTGGCTTTCTGGACTGCAAGTGCACGTTGCCAGCTCATGTTGAGCTTCTCATCTACCAACATCCCCAAGTCCTTCAGGGCTGCCCTCAATCCGTTCTCCACCCAGCCTGTATTTGTGCTGGGAATAACCCCGACCCAGGTGTGTGACTTTGCACTTGGTCTTGTTGAACTTCACAAGGTTTGCATGGGCCCATCTCTCAAGGCTGTCAGGGTCCAGCTGGATGGCGTCCCTCCCCTCCTGTGTTGACTGCACCACACAGGTTGGTGTCATTAGCAAACTCGCTGAAGGTGCACTGAATCCCACTGTCCCTGTCACTGACAAAACTAAAGTGTTTGCATTTGTCTTGCTGTGGAGCAATTGCCTTGGACAGATACCTTCTGTGAAGAAGGCATCCCCATCTGCTGGGCAGCAAGGAGAAAACAGACCTCACTGTCCATCCCACCACAGCTGCCCAAATTCATACTCATTTATGCAGGGCTTGTGGGAGCAGTATCCTCTCTGTGATTCTACAATTTTTGGTACTGTGTTTTTATAGTCCATATAAACAGATAATTCCCTATGGAATGGATCAATGCGATGTTACCTGTGCCATGCTGGCACTGTGAGTGATCATAGCTGATGTAGGGGCTGTGTGCTGACATGGGTGAGCATATGTTCAGAAGTAAGGAGCTAATGTGAAACGGGAATGTTAACTGAAGATATCAATCCATCAAAGCGTAGAGACTGGAGACGAGAAGAAAATGTTAAATCTTTTCTCCATGGGATTGTTTTTGAAGTCCAGTGCTCGAGAATTTTGTTCCATTTTCAGCTTTGCAGAAAAGGATCTGGCAGCTGTGGAGGATGAGTGGAACAAGAGTCAGCAGGGTGCTCTTGTGGCAAAGGGGGTCGACCACATCCTGGGCTGTATTAAAAAAACTGTAGCCGGAAGAAGCAGAGAAAAGATTAATTCCCTGTCTCTGGCACTCATGAGGTTGTGTCTAGAGTACTGTGTCCACTTTTGGACAAGAAAGAGTTGGCCAGCTGGAACTCATCTGGCTGAGGGCCAGCAAGCCTGTTTGGGAGCTGGAGAGCATGATATATGGGGAGAGGCTGAGGGAGCTGGGTTTGTTGAGCTTGGAGAACAAAAGTCTTGGTGGGGCATCAAATTGCTGTCTTCACCTGTCTCGCGGCATTATTTTAGGATGCCCAATGTGCAGTTCTGTGGATATCAGAGCTGTCTACGTTTTCAAATCTTTCGCTCCTGTGTTTAATCACACAGTGGTCACTTGTAGGAACTGAGACACGTGATAGTCACCCTTTAGGTTTTAGGCAAAACTCAAGGGAAAAGAACAACTGTTACATGAGCAAACACAGGTAGGATATGAGTGTGTAGGACATTGCTACTGGGCAGTCACTGCACTGCACATCCTGATAGAACCCAGCAAGCTTTACTTGCAAGGAAGATGAATGCTTAATTTCAGTCCCACTATGTCAGAGACAAGAAGCAGTGGTATTTTTCACTACCTTATCTAGCCATTTCAGGACAACTCAGTTAATACTTATGTCCAGATATTTTGTACATCATTCATCATCTCCTATTCCCATTCTCAAGCTGGGCTGGCTGATTTGAAGCTGTGCCGAGTGGAGACACTTGGGATGAAGCGGTGTGAGTTCCTATTGTGCAGTTGTCCTTCCCTCACCCGCTGTTGAGGAGGTTTTCCATTTAGAAGGGACTGAAGAACCATGGCATAGCCAGGAGCAGAAACCCAGAGGAACCCAGGACAGACACCCCAGCTGGTGAGTCCCCATGGCTCAGTGGAGCACCGTGTAAATCTGCCAGGCCTGGTCGCGAAGCTTCCTGGCAGCTCTGTCCAGCCGGGGCAGAGCACGCTGGCGTAGCTAACCCTGCTTCTGGTTGCAGTGATGGCTCCCGCAGAGCTAACTGAAGCATCCCTGCATGCCACTTCTGGGGTTTACTCACTGTGGTTACCAGTTTGGATGAGTCTGTACTCATTGTGCACACCAGTCAAACCGCCGGTTCATAGAAGGATTGAGTGAAACCTCTTGAAAAACATAACCAAATGTTGAACAATAGCCACTGAGTAGTAACAGATGTGACTAGACCAGTCAAGTGTTCTTGAGGCCTTGCCTCGGCATGCAGCAGCTTTTGGACTACAATATGGCCAAACACAGTCCTGCATTTTTATTTTCTGTATCATGGGAATGTGTTACACACCCTGAAGAGGGGCAGGATAAATGCCGATCACAAATGTGTTATAAATTCTAACCTGATAAGAGAAGCTTGGTTTTGAAAATATGCTACAATGCTTTTTGGCACATTTCAGCTACGTTTTGTTCACAATAACCTTCTGCAGAAGGGTTGGATGTTCACATCATGGTACTGTAGTTACTAAACAGTACGTCTCGAGGTTATACTTGGGAACTTCTATTCCTATGAGCACATTTTAGAAAGCAGGAGACCAAAGGTACCATCTCAGGAGGAACCCTTGGGCACTCTGCTGAAGTACACTGCCTACTGGGACAATGCTTTTTTGGAAATAGGAATTTTACCAACGCAGTGGGAAGGTTTCCTTTCAATTAAGACCTTTGTGCAGTAGTAGGCTGCAAGCAGATTCAGGATGTAACATTATTGTTGAACGCTGACATTAAGCTTGTTCCTGTGAGGGTAAGTGTTGCTCTGAAGAGATTCATACCTTTCATTTAAACGTTTGTGCAAATGCACGCGGGCGAAAATAGGAGGCAGTGATACAGTCACCTTTTCTCACATGTTCAGTGCTAGGCACTTTGGGTGGCTGTCAAATGTAATGTGACGATTACTGACTTTACAGTGGCAGTAAATTTAAAAATAAAATAAATAATAATAAAAAAATCCAGAACTGATCAGTCATTTCTAAACCAGTTTTCATCTGGCAAAAGAGTGTGGCAATGTGAGACGGCAGCCTGCACACTCCTAATCTTGTTGTTTGTGTAGTGATGCAAGTGGCAGAGCTGTATCTCTAAAGCAAATAAAATGAGATTAGAATCTAGAGGGCTTGCTTTGTGAATTGACAAATACTTGGAAAGTGCTAAGTACATTGTTGGCTAGTCTGAAGTCCCGACTAGGAAAAGGGATTGATAATATGGACACTTTCTACCTCACTCACAGGTCTATGCCAGAGGCATAAAAGACACGGGGAAGAGCAGTAAAAGACATTTTCTTTTTCAGAAATAGCAGACCAGGCACATGCCCATGTCTCATGTACAGTTCAACTGTTGTGGACCACAAAAAGATGCTGAGAATGCAGGAGGGGATGGTTTGGCTGTTCCGGGCCACTGATCTCCCTGGGAGTGATGAAGAGGTTACTGAAAATCAGAGTTGTTCGGACAGACTTATTCTCATTGATGACATGTCGTCTGACATAGCGCTTGAAAACCTGGGATGCTCAAAAATGAAACCAGCTCAAAGTACAAGGCACCATGTTCCTAATTTCTTTACTATCTGACAGTGCCCTGTTGCATTCAGTGGGTGTGAGCAAAGCTAAATGATGAAATCCAGTTAGCACTTTTTGGGTGGGAAATAAGAAGTAGGAAAAAATAAATGCTTTAGCTCACTATTTAAAGTTTGGAAAAAGGAGAGTAATTCAATGGGTTAGTGGAACATCTCTCTGAAAACACGATTATAGAACACTAGAGAAAACATCAATATTGTGTAACTTAAGTTTATCTTATTAATGCCAGAAACCTTTTCATAATGCCCTTATGTAATGATTTCCTGGTTTACTGCTTGTGTTTTAATCAAACTTCCGCACTTAAGACATGCAATTACCAGCTTCAAAATTCATATTATTATTTTTTTTAATAAGTAGGGCACATAAAGCCCCTTATGTAAAGAACAGACAAGAAGTCAGTTGTTTGCCTTACTCCCAGGCATCTCATTTCTGGGCAGATTACCTTATGCCTTTTATAAAGTTGATTGTAAGAAAATCTTTGCGCTTTGTCGGGGCAGGTATGTCACTACTGTCAGTGCCATTTCTGGCAACACAACCTGTACTATATAGTTTCATGCTAAGCTGTTTTTTCCTTCTCCTGCAAATCTCCCCCCTTTTATTTTTTCTGTGGTGCCACAACTGAAGGCTGTAAATACCAAGCAGGAGTGGTGGTTTGGAGAAATCACTGCAATGCCCGGCAACGCTGCTTGTCATTCAGATTAAAATGGTGCATAGGTACATTTTCATAGAAGGCCCTTTTCACACAACAAAAAAAAAAGGTAGTGCTTGACATAATTGTGTTAGGGATTAGAAAGCAGACATCAATATTTTGCTTGGTGCACACATTGGTCATCTCCTGCAGATTTCGTGTTTGAAAAGTAATTCTTGTCTCCCTTTTTATAGGCCATCAGGCTGAGCAATTTTTAGTCACCCAGTAACTGCAGAACTTTTGGTATTTATCTAATGGATGAGATCGGACTGTTCTATCTTGATGCCGTTATATTGATTTTCTTAAAAAGTATTTATTAATGTTATAAAAAAGACAGAAATGCTTATATGGCTGTAGGCACTCCAGAAAATTTTTAACAATGCACTGGATATAGTGAAATCCAAAAGGCAGCGGATATCAAGCTAGCAAGTTGATTTTCAAGGAGCAGATCCAGCAGCTGGACACCGTGTTGTGTCCTTTGGGAGTTGTGGGAAGCGCCTCCAAAGCCCTGTAGAACAGAGGCAGACCCTAGCTGTCTTATGTAGACCCTGGCTCAGCACATCACCAAGTCCAGATGGTTTCAGATTGGGAGACCAGCAGGCTTATATTTCTCCAGGACCTCACAGTAAACAGTCTTGAACCACAGAGCGAGGGGGAAGTACCAGAGGAGCTCCTCAGTGACCACAGCTGTGGAAAGAGGTGATTCCTCACAGGCTGGTTCCTCCTCATAGAGATGCGGATGACTGAAATTCTTGCCAAAGCCTAGGCAGCAGCCAGATCCTTGCAGATCCCACAGTGCTGTTGTCTGATCCTCCCTATAAGCTGCTAATCACTGATCAGTTCCTTAAAGTTTTTAAGATATAACACATCTATAGAATTACTTTTCTTTCCTTGTTGTGTATTTTGTTCTCTGATGGGAAAAAAACCCAAACAAACCACCACCACTTTTCTGTTTCATTGGCCTCCAGCTAGACTCTTTCTTCCACCTAGAAATGAATATATTTTCTTTGTTGCTAGGACTTCCCAGGCTGATCTACCTTCAGGAAACTCGAGCTGTCCTGAGTGAATGCCAGAAAATGTCCTTTAATTTCATGGGTCACTTACACTTGTGTTCAGGCGTGACATGATCCAACACCCATCATTTCAGAGACTGACCTTGCCCACCAGAAAATACACAAGTGAAAAATGTTTAATCCTTCTTGCAACCGGGGACACAGAGACCTGAGAGAAAGATCAGCGCCGTGTTTGCTGCGCACTACGGATCTATCCTGCGCCTGGGCTGAGCTGCCAGCTGTGTGCAGTTACCTTACCTGCAGCCACGCATGCCAGCTGGGAAACTGCTTTCCTGGCACAGGGCTATAAATTTGGTTTATACAAAAAAAATCAATATTTAAAAAAAAAAAAAAGAAAAAAGAGAGAGTTTAACTTTAGGCTGATTCAACAAAGGCTGCCTAGAAAAAACTGTTTAATTTCCCCAGGAACCATTGGGGTCCTTGGATATCTATAAGTGTGCTTATTCATATACTTCGGAGCACAAGAATGTGACAGATCGCACGGAGATGCTGAAGAGCCCAAGTAAGCACTGGCCAGAGCTGATGTGGGCAAGCAGGGACCACACGGTCCGATGCACCCTGAGGGATGCTCGGGCCCCAGAGCAGCAGGACCCACAGCTGCAGCATCGTGCCTCAGCAAGCAGTTACCCTGCTTGGCATTTTGGAGGTAGCTCACACAGAGCCAGCCTCAGCATCTGTGTCGTGACTGCCCAAATCCTTTCTGTCACCTCTGGCCCTTCAGCGGACCTGCGCTGGTCTGTCTGTTCCACCTCAGCCGCTCCTGTCCCACAGTGGGAATTCTCTGCTGCTTTCAGTCCCTTAAGCCTTCCCGTGGGAACTTAAAAAGAGGTGCTCTATTAGCCTTCAGTCCCGGGTAATTTTCACCAGGTGTAATTACAGCCTGACTTCCCTCCATCCCCCCTGAAATTTCGCTCTGAAATTGTCTGTCGCTGCTTCCTATTAGAAAAGCCATTTCACTGCACTCGGGGTGATTGCACTTCAGAAGTGAGTAAAGTGATTTCTAAATGCAGCTTGAAAATGCTTTCAGCTGAGGGTTACTCTGGCTTTTTTTTTTTTTTTTTTTCTTCCTTCCCAAGCAGAATGCAGTAAAATTGTCAGTCAACAAAGGAGATGGAAATCGAAGCTTTGTGTGTACACATTGGAGAGAGGTCTGGCTGATGAAGGGAAAGGTAAAATAATTCCTTCTTTGAAAGCTGACCTTTCCTCCGGCAAGGTAAATCCAATTACAATAATTGCACTAATTTCATTGCAGTGCCACTGGGAGCACTCTAAATCCATAAAATAAATTAGCATAAACACAAAGCATACATGATAGGTCTATGGAAAGCTGTTCCAAGTTCTTTCTGTGCAATATTAATATGTTATTTATCAAAGCTGCGAGTGAAGGCTCACAAGTGAGGGATGAATGTTTTCAGCTACATACGACTTGTGACAGGAAAAGCATAAACATTGCTGCTTACTGCGAGGAGAGTGTCTCTTCGCAGAAGGCTTAGTAAAAGAAGAATTTCTACTCCCTGTCCATCACTGAGATTAATTCAGATCCTATCACATGAGCTTAGTGGAAACATATTTTCTTTATTTCTGTCATCTGCGGTTGAGATAGTTTTGGATTCAATGTTGCAATTTTAAAATTTTAATTTCTTCCTGACAAACGGGTTATAAACCTCTTGATAGACAACATTGTGCAGCATGTGCAGAGATGTGTAAATACATTGGATGATAGTAAATTTGTAATAACAAAAAATAGGTATGTATGAAAAAAAGTCAGATGAATGACTGTGTCTGCAAGTTACTTGCAAGTCCAACGTTATCGTTACCTCTTAATAAGAAATTACATAAAAGGTAATTTTAACTTTAAGCTGTTAAAAATGTATTTGTTGCTTTGTAATTCTACCTTCAGGCAAGGCTTGAATTTTAATTGCTGTCGCTGGGTGAATGTATAATTAATGCAATATAAAACTAAGGTATTGTCTGATTAATTGTTCTTATAGTTCATTTAGGAAGCCTCTTATCATTACTAGTTACCAGGATAATGGCTGAGATATTGTTACAAATATTGTACTGCACGTTGGAATCACTCACAATCAAGTTAAGTAATTATAATATTTTATCTCCTCTAATGATATTAGTAATGGATTCTGTGGGAATATTAACCAACAAAACTGGACATCTAGTGAGCCTGTTCAGGACTGGTTAAATCACATGAAATGTCACATGAAATTTCCGGCTAGGAAATCTTTCTCGTTAAGCTAGGAAATCTACTCTGGTTTAACAGTAGAGCAGAGCTGGTGCTGAGAAGAACCAACCCCACCCAAACCCCTGGACTCTTAAGAAAAGGGGAGAAAAACCCCTCTACTTCAATGTCTTTATCTGCTGATATAAGATTGACCGATACATTTTAATTGTCTATTTTTCTAGGGAACTTGAGAACTGAGCCGAATCCCTCGCTTCATGTCGGCTGTGGGAAGGGAGTGGAATTGTTGTAACGGCTGAATAAATCAGCGTACCTGCCTGTAGTTGTACAGCCCGCCTTAAAAGTCTGAGAGGTGGAGAGCTGTCGTCTTGTTCCGCAGCCTCAGCTGGTAGCCAGCTCGCTGCCGGAGTGGCTCCCGCAGGTGAGACGGGTATCTAATTCCCATCGGAGAGTCCCAAAGCAGCCTGGCAGGAGCCTGATTCCTGTAGGCTTGCACGTGCCGTTGGCTGAATGAGGCGCTTTAAGGACAGGGGTGTAGAGCGTAGGTGTGCCTCAGCCTGCGTGCCTACCTTTAAACTAAAAATAAACCTTAACCCCCTCAGAGAAGGAGCAGTTGTGCTTGCACAGATGAATCCCCTTGTGTATGGTAACTCAGCTGGCAACAGGCACGTCCATAATAAAACCAGACAGGCGACAATCCTAATATCCCAACATAACCCATCGATGCCTCCGTCCCCTAGCCCCTTTTCCCAAAAGCAGCATCGGTTATCCCCGCTGTTCAGCGCTGTGTTGAAAGAGGGAAAGAAAAGAGAGGTGATGCAGGAAGGTCGATAATAACTTGTTCCATAGAGGAGTGTTGCAGCCTGGCATTTGCTTTTGGCGTTTAGTTCAGTTATAGCATGTAGCGTTGCTTTATTTGATCTGTACAGTTTAGCAGAACAGGGAAACACACAATTTTGCACAGGCTGCTTTTATGACAGGGAAAACGCAGGCTGGTTTTGTTATGTTGTCACTGAGTTTTCATTTAGTAATTTCACGCATGTACCTGCCGTCCTCTCTTTTTCAGTCTTGTAAATCCCTTTTTCTGTATACGTGTCCGGTGTTTTCATCTCAGCGTTTTTGCAGGAGACAGAGAAAGTCAATTTGCACAATTCCACAACTCTGCTTTTATTTGTTTTCTTTTTCTCCTGACGTGTACTAAAGTAATGAGCTCTCAGATCTCTCTGGCCAACCTTAATAAATGAATTGTGCAAATAATTCAGATTATAAAAAATGTCCTGTGCCAGTTGTGTCTGAATGAAGTCATTTATATTACACTCCATCTGAATATCTATGGCCTGGGATTAGTGGTCCAGTTATGCCCCTGAAGTAGAGGCTTCAGCTGACCAAGTTGGCTATGGTGGAGGCCACTCAACAGGCAGGTGGCCTTTCGGTCACAGCCTTTGGAAGACAAGGGCCGAGGCGTTGCTGCCTCTGTCTTGCTGCAGACGGCAGCGCCAATCCCAAGTGCCCAGCAGGACTCACGCTCGGCAAGACAGCGGGAACAGCTCCTGGTCCAGCCCAAGAGACTGCAAAATAACCCGTCCAGGCTAATGTAGAGGAGAGTTGACCCCATTTCATTTGTAAAGCTTTTGTCTTTGAACTCTCTAATTAAACAAAAAGGATTTAATATGTCAACACAAGGGCAGATGCCCGTTAATGTTTCAGAAAGCAATTAAGGGAGCTATCAAGAGGAAGATATTTTAACAGAAACATTTGGAGGTAATGTATCATTGGAATAATATTCTGCTAAATATTAGGGATTATTTCTCCAGGAGTAAGAGGCAATTAGACCAGCATGTACACGTTACCTGGTGCACAGAGAAAGTCCGTGAGCTGATTGCCAGCCTGCTAACAGAATCAATGTTATCTTATTCATACATTTGCTGCTTGATTAACATTCAGGGGGAAGAAAATGGAAATGATAACATAAAATCCTCAGTTTGCATTCAGGTATAGCAACTTCTATGCCATAAAATCTGTATGTATCAGCCATCCAGTCTAAATAAATCTTGTCGGTGCTCCTCCAAAGCTAAATGCTTTGGTGTTTTATTCCTGCTATAAATCTGCAGAGGGGACATCATTAAAACTAGCTATTTGTGTAGTCATTTATTACTCTGAACCTGATAGATTGCTCAGCACAATCATAGCTTATTTGAACGCATTTGGTATCACTTATCACATGGTCTTTGGCTTCCTAAGCAAAACCAACAAATTAACGTTTAAAATGTCAACATTGCAATGGAGACATTAGTGTTCCTGTCTCTAAGGAGTTCCCTGATGGAGTCAGCTCCAAAGAATACAAGAAGCTGGTGGGGAAGGCTGGGATCTGGATTTGGGAGGATAAGATTTGGATTTGGATAAGAACAGCGTCAGCTTTGGCACTTTGTCTTGCAGGAGTAGTGTGGTTCTGGAGCAAATTCCCTGATGGACCTGCCAGCTGAGCACTGCTTTGTTTTGCAGAGTGGAGCTGTTGTGATTGCAGCTCCTCCAGGAGAAACCAGCCCCAGCGGCTGCGCCTGAGGTACAAACCACCCCCGACAGAGGACTAAAGGTCCAGACACATGCCAGGTCTCACATGAATGCCTGGCAGGAATGTTTGGTCCAGGGCAGCAAACTAAATGCCATCTGAATTTAAACTCCCAAACCCCATACGTGGGAGCGGTGAGGAAATCAGCGCTGACTGCTTCAATTTGCCGGTCTGCTCCAATGGCGCTGCGTTACTGCCTAACGAAGAAGTAGCCAGCGACAGCTCGGCACAGTGACTCTAAGAGTTGGCTTTAGAAAAGCAGTTTATGTGCAAAGAGGTATAGGGTAGAGAAAGAGGGCAGGATTTCCGCGGGGGGCTCAGCCGGCAGGGATGTTGCAGATTACAGACTTCAGGTGAAGCTGTAGGGGGAGCAGAAATAGGATAGTGACCTGCCCAACAAGGGATGAGCTCTGGATGCGTGGCCTTGGGCTGCCACTGATTTCCTGGAGGATGACCATTGCCTTTGGTAGCTCTGGGCCCCGACTCACCCACTCTCTGCTGATCACCTACTCTCTGGCAAAAGCCAGCAGTCACACAATCTCGCCCGTGCCCCCGAGCACTGTGTAGCCAAGGCAGCAGATCCGCCGGCTTTTGCTTCTTGGTGGGTAATGTTTTGGCCTGCAGAAGCAAAGAAGTGGGCAGCTCTCCAGAACAAAGGGTGTGTTTCAATGACTAAAAAGTTGAGGCTGCTCAGTGCTCGCCCAGGAGCCCTCCAAGTAGCGGCAGCTCTAAGCCCCTAGGACAAGAGGTAACGGGCACAAACTTGAACATAGGAAGTCCCATCTCAACATGAGGAGGAACTTCTGTCCTTTGAGGGTGGCAGAGCACTGGCACGGGCTGCCCAGAGAGGAGGTGGAGTCTCTGACCCTGGAGACATTCCAAACCCACCTGGACGCCACCCTGTGCAACCTGCTCTGGGTGACCCTGCTCTGGCAGGGGGGTTGGACCAGATGGATCTCCAGAGGTCCCCTCCCACCCCAGTGATTCTGTGTAAGCCCAGGCAGGCAGGCAGAGCTGCCTGTGCAGGAGCAGTACAATGGCTGTAGGCTTGCTGGCTTCTTGACTGGAGCTGCCATTGTGTTACTGGTCTCTGACAGCGGCTCCCAAGTGTTACCGCTGCCCAAGCACTAGGTAGTAACATGTAATAAATTAGCAAGTTATCTCATCAGAAGTCTCCTGCCTTGATTTTGCACATGAAACCCATCATCAAGTATTTTTCAATCTGTTAGCCGAAACAAGAAACATTTTGAATAAAACTAGCGATTTACACATCTTAATTCACTACACAACTTACAAAACTCAATTATACAACTTAAAACTTGCAGAAATTAGATAATCTTTTATGGATTTTGGTTTCAATGCTTAGGGTAAAAATCAAAAAGCAAATTGCCATTTGCAGTGAAAATGACATCCCTATTTTAATATGCATTTATTGAGGAAGTCAGTACAATATAAAAACACAAAGTTTTAATTATAACTGCATAAAGCCCAGGGCCAGAACATCCAGAGGAGATACTTGGTCTCCTGGGAAAAAGAGGAGCGTGCCTGCAGAGGGTATTTCATTTGCCAGCCCACATTTCCTCTAGTGTTTCCCAGAGATTCAGTGTAACATAAACCTGCATTTAGATGGTAAATGGGAAAATAAGGGAAAGAAATAGCTCTTGCTTTAGGTCCAAGTGTCTCTTTCCAAGACTTTGCTCTTGGATCTGGCCTCGGTTCCCATCCTGTGGTTACTTTTATATGAGACTTTGTTTAAACAAAAGACCTCATGGCAGGAGACCAGGCCTCCCCAGCATTTGGGTAGAAACTGATGATTTAGAGCAAATTAGGTAGTGGCAGGCCAAGACCGCAGCTCTTATAAGTAAAGACAGGCTTGCAGAGAAATACTTTGACTACTGCTGTGGGACATTTTGACAAATCTGTGGGAAAAAGAGTTAAACAGACTTTTGCAAAGATCCTGGAATGTAGAGGGAAAAATAAATATCTGCATACGTATTTTATTGCTGTCTTTTCTGAGGTTGATGCTCTCTTTCCACGGCAGAGACTGATTTCACGTGGTGTGAGAGGAGTTTCCCGGAGAGTAGCCAGGCTGCTAGGGAGCCTGGAGCCAGGGATCTACGTGGCGGCAGAGACCTTAGGTGTGTTGAATGCCGTTCCTTTTACAGCCACCGCCTGCCTAGCTAAAGGGTTATATGCATCGTTCCAGCTCTCTCAACATTTCCTCATGGGACAGATACTCCAGTACCTCCGCTATCTCTCAGTGTCCTGCCCTTCACTCAGTGTCTTCTTCCCAGGCGTTACAATACCCTCTGCTACTGCCTTGGAGACATTCTCATAATATTTAAAGCTTCCCCCAGAAGCTCCTTTGGCTCTTCTGCTGCACCACCTTTGCTATGCTGGGATACCTGGCTCCTCAGGCTCTCAGCTCTGTTGTTTTGGACTATTTCTTCTTTATACCTAGTCTGAATCTACCCTTTTTTAGTTTAAAACCATTACGCCCTGTCCTATTGCTAGAAGCCCTATTAGAAACTCCGTTTCCATCTTTCTTACAAGCCCCCTTTAAGTATTGACAAGCTGCTATAAGGTCTCCCCAGAGCCTTCTCTTCTCCAGGCTATTAATTTCTTCTATACATCTATCACTCATTTAGGCCTTTCCAGTACAAGGATACATCTGTCAATGTGAAGTCCACTGGACTGTACACAGAGGACAGACAGTACAGAGTTTCCTTACCCCCCCCCCCCCAAGTTCGTGGGGAGGAANNNNGACAGACAGTACAGATTTTCCTTCCCCCCCCCCCCCAAGTTCGTGTGGATGAACACATCCATCACTTTGCAATAGAAGTTCCTGAACTGCTCTCAGAAGCTCTTTCCCTCAGCAACAAAATGTACCCATCTGTCTCCTCTGCTCTGCGCCCCAGGGGCTGGGCACAGGCTTGTTATCCCAGACCAATAACCAGGGTAAACTGCCATGGCTTTATTGACACAGTATAAAAGCTCTAAGAGCAAAACATGGTATAATCTTTTAAGCATGTAATTTTTTCTTTACAGGCAGGCATCCGGGTAGAGGATACGGCTGGTTTTCTGTCTCATTTCATGCAGGACATCAGATTTTGCTTGTGAATTGTGCATTCCTCTTCCAGGGATTTATTGCATTCTGTGCAGTCCCTGGATGTGTTTTTGGAAAGCTAGACTGGTGAATGCTATGGGCCCTGAGATTACAAAGCAAAATTATTTCTAGTTAACCAAAAGAGTCAGTAAACTTCTTTGCTCTCAAGCCCAGCAGGACGCCCAACAACAACTTCTTTCAGCTTATGCTGGCTCTGACTCCGGGCAAATTCATTCTATGAACAAATAGCAAGTCAGAAAAGCATTAAGTCAGAAGCATCAATAACCACCAAGGACAACAGGATTGGCAGGCCAGAATTTCCTTGAATCTGACCTGCAGAGCCCCGAGATCCTCATTGGTGTGGCAGAGTCATTCATAAATTTTTCTGTTCGTACAATGTTGCAAAACAGCTAAGAAATGCTTTAAAACTGTCCAGAGAATAGCAAAAGCTGAAAATTTGTTGCTTGTAAATAATGTACATAGAATGTTTTCCCATTAGTTACAGCCTGTTTACAGACAGAGTGGAATGTTCCTCATTGAAAGCCAGAAAATATTGGAAGGTGTCTGAAAAATAATTGTCCTGTTTAAAACTCCCAGTGTGCTCTGAGGCTTGTATTTTAGCAGAATGATTTTAATGAGAAAACCCATTGTTTCTTTAAAGCAAAACATTCCTTGATCAATATTCCACAATGTTTCTGGTAGAGTAAAAAAAAAAAAGCAGTTTTGGCTAGGAGAAGGATTCAGAGAGCTTTCCTGCAGCACCCAAACCCATCCTCACTTGCCTGCACGGGCAGGTAGGGCAGTGCCTTACCTATGGCACGGTCTCAGCTCTAGTTTAGGTAGTTTACATGCGGCCTAAATAACTTTGGGACAAATTGTTTCACTTTCCTGTGCTTCAGTGTCTGCGTCTGTAAGCTGGGGACAATGATGATGACCTCTTCTATGAACGCTCTGACCAAAAGGTTAAAGCTGGGTTTTTACTATTCCTATTAATACTCTTCTATGACTGTGATATGAAGGGAAGAATTTTCCCCTACGCAGCGCTAGGTCAAGTGTGTTTAAGGCTGTCTTCAGTTTCCACTGAGTCAGTGGCCATAGGAGCCAGGGCTCACGCTCTCAGACTTAGCTTTTCATTAGTGTTCCTTTTGATGCAAGCCTGAAAGGGCAGTGACAAGCTTTCTTAAAGCTAAAGGTGAAACGCCCTCAGTGCAGCAGCTCTCTTATGGACACAGAGCCTGTGAGCCCTGTCCCTGCTGTACTTCAACTGGCAGACAAGCTGCTGGCTGGGAACCAGGGACAAGTGAGAGGAGCTTCATCTCTGCTTTCATAGAATCATGGAATCACTGAATGTTAGGGGTTGGAAGGGACCTCTGGAGATCAGCTGGTCCAACCCACCTCCCACAGCAGGTCCAGCTACAGCAGGTTGCACAGGATGGCGTCCAGGTGGGTTTTGAATGTCTCCAGAGTCGGAGACTGCACCACCTCTCTGGGCAGCCTGTTCCAGCGCTCTGCCACCCTCAAAGGAAACTTCCTCCTCATGTTGAGATGGGACTTCCTATATTCAAGTTTGTGCCTGTTACCTCTTGTCCTATCACTGGGCACCACTGAAAAAACACTGGCCTCCTCCTCCCAGCACCCGCCCTTTAGGTAATTGTAAACATTTAAGAGATCCTTTGGTTGCCTCAGGGTCCAACGCTGGCTTTGGGAGCCAGCTCTGGAGATACAAAGGATGTGCAAAATAGCTGTCAGCTATACTGCTGAGAAAGAGGGAAATTCTGTCCTGTGTTTTGCTGCCAAGGAGGCATAGGAAGCACCGTGCAGAAAAGGGCTCCCAAGATCAGGACCTGACTCGCTGTCAAATCAAAATATAAACTTCCCAGCACACTTGGCTCTGTAGGGAACAGAGCATCCTCACCAGCATGCCCAGCATCAGGAAATCCCAGCAGAGTCAGAAAGATACACAACGTTCCTAGGCTGAGTCTAATGCATGATAATGGGAAATGAAGAGAAAAGGAATGACTAAGTGTAGCTTATTAACAAAGCAAAGTGGAGAAGATGAACATTTCTATGCAGCAGATACCTAGTCACATGTATATAGAGAATTTGTAGATATTGATATATCTAAATCTGTGTGTGCGTGTGTACATGTACATTTACTTAGTACAGCTAAATGTTAGTAACCTCAATACTAAAAAGCATGATTGCACTAAAAAAATCCCAACAGAAGCACGTCTCTAGCTGGCTGTGAGACAGAAATGGCTGATCTCCTGCTGGGTTTGGACAGCCTAAATATAGCTCAAAAGATGCTGCTGACACACTTGTCTCTCCTGTTTGGTTGTCAAACGTACCCTGAATAAGAGCACCCTGAAGAACAGAGATTTCTGTGCTCTCAACGTGCGGTCCGTTTCCTGGTGGAGTAAATGGGAAAGCAGCCTTGGAGAATGTGAGCCATCTGTCGAGCCCAAACCATTAGGCAGAGACTAGGCAGAGGGAGAGGCTAATGCAACTCAGGCTAAAGAGACATTTTGAAATGAGCCTGTGTCGCATCTTTCTCGTCTTCGCCCATTCAGTTTAGGTCAGTTTCTCTCGGTGGGCAGGACACTAACATTTTCCTTTCAGTTCAGCAAGGCAGCGTTTGCCATGTGCCTGCATCATTATGTACCCCACATCAGCCAAGACTAAGCTGCACTCGCTCTCTTGGCCAGCGAAACACCGTGTCTGGGCCACCCTCCTGCCCTCACCAAGCAGTTCGCGTGTTAACGCTCAGAGCTGGGCGCCCGACATCCGCAGCCTCCAGCACGTGAAAGAGGACGGCGCGACACTCCTGTAGGACAAGAAGCAAAGATGAGTAAAGTGGGTGTTCTCTGAGTTTAGCTTGTCCCAGGGCCGAGGAAAGCCCTGCATGTTCTGCATGGTGAAGATCCCTCTAGTTATTGAATATTGCTATTTTCAGTGTAATACACCAAGCTCAGATCCTTAGCACTTAGACACAGTCTGCTTTGCCCTACTCTGGTATATAGGGATGTTGGGATATCACTTTAGCTACAGACCCGTAGGGGTGACATATTGCTTAGTGTGTGACACCAAGGGGAGAGCGAACAGGTGACACCAAGGGTTTCCCGGTGCATTTGTAACATTGTCCACTGAGCTGTTGCAACCAGGAAGGAATTCGCGGTGCTGCCTCCTGGCAATTGAAAGTACAGTGGCATAAGGGAGTTACACCTCTTTAAATCCGGCCTCAGGGTCCTACTCTTTCACTTTTGCTTTTATTAACAGGTTCCTGATTTTCTTAAGGCAATTTTCCATATTTTTTCTAATTATTCATTGGTGCTTAATAAGTACTGAACTATAATGGCTTTAATTTGCCTGAAAAATTAATTCTAACTACAGTATTCACCTAAGGAAACAGGATGTAGTGCGGCATCCAGCTCACCTCCAAAGTCTCTACGTGCCATGGCTTTCGGGGGACTCCGAATGGATGGCAGGTACCATCAGGCCAGCAGAGACCTCGCTCACAGTCCCCTCCACGGCTGCCTCGCTGCAGAAAGCTTCCTCCTGCACCTGGGCTAGAACAAAGCCTTGTCTAGGCAGGTGCAGATTTGTTATTTAGAAAAGCCACACCAGTTTCTCAGTCCCGCTGGCAGGGATGCTGAACGCTCTGCAGCTTCTGTTCGGGTGGGTTAGAAGAGGGGTGACCAGCCTACGACCCGGGAGCTACAGGCAGGGAATAAACTGCTCACATCCCTGCTCATCCCACGGCTGCCTCACGCAGACAGCTCTGCCGCGGGCTGCGGGGGGAACACTGATGCCCGCAGGGCTGGAAGGAGAGGAGGCAGCAGAAGCCGTTGTGGCCACCATCTCCCAGCTGCCCTGGACTGAGCTCCACGTCCCCCATCACCTCCACGCCGCCCCGCGCCGAGACCTTGGGGTGTTGCAGCCAGGTCCTTTGGCTGTCCCCAACGCCCCCCGCCCTGTCTGCGGCACGCGTCCCGTGTCTTGCTGCCTTTTTGGTATTTGGCCCTTCAGCCCACAAAGGTTGGGCGTAACTGAAGTAATGTAGGGGGCGAATGGTGACTTTACATGTCCCACCTACCACTTCCAATAAAATCCCACTGGTAGGTAACTAAGCTAGGAAGTAGTACACATTAAACTATTCAGAATAATACGTATTTATTTTTCAGTGCTATTTTCATTAAATATTGGTAGAATATATCCATGTCTGAGGTAATAAATTAAAAATAAATTCAAGATTTCAGTCCCATATTTGTGCTGCATATTTTTTCTACCGTTATACATACATTTTGAAGCAAACACGCATAGTCCATAATTCTGAATGCAGCTAGGAATATTATTTTAACACAGTCACCTTTTGTTTCACTATAATTTTGCTGAGAATGGTTATTGCATGATACACTTTTAATAGACGTTTTAGTTATACTAGAGTTTTCTATTAAATCACACATACTGTAGTTATAGGGAGATGGGCATGATGATGTGCTTTGAGCCCAGGAAGGCAAATATTGAATCTGAGTGACAGCACATACTGCAGGATTATCATCTGCCCGCACTAGAGCCCGGATCCAGCAAAGCCATTTCAGTGTGTGCTTAGCTTTAGACATACGAGTCATTTCAGTGTCATCCATGGCCTTAAGGTTGCTGAATCAAGGACTAGCCAGGTCTGCAGACCTAAATTCATAGACTTCTTTAACTGTGTGTTATTCAAAAACAGTTTTGCTGGTATCGTATTTTGTAAGATATTTTGTAATGTCCTTCGTAAAATTTTTCGTATCAGTGAAGCACCCATGAACGTTTCTAACCTGGTTCATAAATACACTATGAAAAAATAAGCAGCTACAATGACTCTCTTCTACACATTTTGTTAAAAGCAACACCTGGTTTGAAAAGTTATTAAAGTAATTTTTCCCATGGTAAAATATATTTAAAAAAATAAACTCTTCATTTCATCATCTTCCATCAAACATATAAGCCTGTTAAAGGGCGGGGCATACCTCACGTATTTTCATTTATAAATGCAAGAGATTAAGTGTATCAATCTTTTTGCACTTAAATGCTGGTGGTAGTAAGGCCCTTTCAGCTAAGTCTCCATCAAGCCCAACATTAGTGAGCTAAAGAAACAAACAAACAAAAATTTTGCTTGCATATAACTTCTTCAGAATCCTGAATTGAAAAAAAATCCTCTCTGCTTAGAAAAAAACTCTTATTTAATTGCTGCCATTGAAAAGTATACCTCACCTCCGTGTTGTTTTATCTTTAATCAGTGATTCTAAATGTAAAAGATTTAAACACTCACTAAAATTACTGTGGCATGCCATCAGACCCTTAATGTTCACTTATTGTGCTAATCCCCCCTTAAATAAGGAAGCTATAGTTTAGAGCTAGAGCTAATGGTTGTCTTAGTGTTAGAGGTCTACTTCCACCAGATTGTATTTATTCTATTTTGCAAATGACTGACAGTGCTCACGATGTGATCCTGAAAAACCATTTGGCGTTATTACCAAAAGCTAGATAGTCTGTGTGAAAACTCTCCATGCTCATGCAGTGATTTGCATCATTGGGGAGACCATGGTCTGCACGGCAGTGGTCTTGGGCCTGGCCAGGAAGGCGCAGCCCAGCGGCTTCAGTACTCCACCGAGCTCACTATTGCCATCGGTTCATCAAACGTCGCCAACCTTATCTGCTTTGGGGTAGGGATAGAGAGAATTTCCCCGGTGTCAGTTGGTGAGTGAATACCATTGTCTATCATGTTTGAAACCTCCTCCTCGTGATCCTCGTAGAGCGTGTTGATGTGCAGCAGAGGGTGGGCTGGGTTGCAGTTCAGTGCAGGCGTTGGCTCTGGCTTGACCTGGTTCAAAGTCACGCTCGTTGCCGCAGTGGTTGTGGCTATATGGTTGTGGTTACACGTGACAAAAGCCCCGGCAGCAGGCACAGTTCTGCATGTCTCAGATGAGTACAGGATCTCTTTTGCAGGATGAGGGGTGTCTAAAAGAAAATAAAACAGCCAGTTAACAGACAGGTAGTCTCCCACCCTTCCAGTCCATCAGAGAGGAGTGTTCTGAACCAACAAAAGTCATTGGCAGTTTTGCCACTGTTTTCAGTAGGAGCAGGAGTGGACCCAAAACCGAATTTTCTTGGGACCCCTTGAGAAATCCAACAGGACTGTTTCAAAACAACAGGATTGTCAGGTCAGGGAAAGAGGGCAAACAACAAACGGGTTTTGTAAATCTCGCTCTTTTTTACACATGCTCATGCTTCCTTACGTGAATGGTATTTTTGTAAAATGAACAAAAAACAACTGAAAAGTATCTTTTATTCTCCCCTACAGTCTGGCAGGTGTTTCATAAATGTTATGATTTAATGTTTTGACAAATGTTATGAATGTTGAAATCCACAGGATGGAATACAAAAAGCACTGATATTTTCAATGGGAAAAAAACAGTGGTTACACATTGTAAGCCACTTGTCTTTAGAAAGAACTCAGCAATTTGACATTAACTGATGTCTCTTTCCAGAAATTTTAGATCTGCCTTACCTGATGGACTGCAATGTAAGTCTAACTCAAAAGCAAAGCTGAAAATTTTTAATGGGAATGGGGAGTTACAGAGCCCCAAAACTCCAGTAATTATTTTTTGCCCTTAAAATATTCAAGCACTAATTTAGATGAAAGTAATTGCGACCAGAAAACCCCGGTAGTTTTGAGGAGTTGAAATCAGAGCAGGTGACTGGATAAGGAATGCTGTAGAATAGCTCACATGCACATTGGGGAGTTGCAGGGCTCTAAGGAGCATAAGGATTTGGAAGTGACAGAAACTTTTATACCTCAAATCACTTCTTTGCTGGGCAGTGGGGTGACGGTAGCTGTCAGTCTGTCGAAGCCCAGAGGGAGGTCTTAGCTTGTAATGAGATGAGAGCCATTGCTTTAAGTACGTACAAATCTTTCTGCAATGTTAACTGCATAGTGCTTCTTTCTTATGTCAGTAGCTTACAAAAATAAACAAGATGACATCTGTCTGTCTGTCTATCTATCAGCTTACCTACTCATCTATCACTTTTCTTAGTGCTCACATGGCTTTCCCCATCATTCTAGCACCTAGCAATTATAGATATATTTGAAACACTCCTTTGAGGTTAGAAAGGGACAGGATTTCCAAGACACACACAGGGAACTGAGGCACAGAAAGAGCATCTCCTATGAAGCCACACAGGAAGGTAATGGCAGAATTCCGGACCTCTGACCAGCACCCACACTTCAGACCATTCACACGAGCAATTCACAATGTCTCTTGCGTGAACAACAATATAAATGATCCGAGTTGTGATTTCCTAGGTGACAAACACATGCTAACCCCTAATAACTGGAACTTAAAGAGATTTTTTTCTACAGGCAGCTTTAACTGCCATTAGCACAGTATCTCACACACTCCTAAGTGGCTATTACTGGTCAGACTACTGGCCATCGACCATGGTAGTTTCCACATGACTTGAAAATAAGGCAGGTTTGAAACGTGCTGGGTGCTGGTGGAGCAGGAAGGGGTATCATGGAGGTCAAACCCTCCCGATTTCCTCCGCAAGGCTGTATAGCCCACATTCCTAATTGTGAAAAATTACCTGCACCAACAGCCTACCTGTAATAATTCTTACCCTCCAGATAGCTGTTAAAGAGAGAGAAGCCCTATTTCTGAGGCCTGCAAGCCCTAAGATCATTAGCTATCCCAAAATCTAGCAAGGTAAGTCAAACAGTTCAGATAAGCTTTGAGTTCCTGAAGATCTCTATGCAAATTATGATCTGTGGAGGTGGTACGGGCATTATGGCATACTGTACCTTTGAGAGAGGAGGTAACGTGTACTACGACGTTCTCTTCCTGGTTTAAAAATCCACCTTCTTGGCTTTTTGACGTTGGCATCGAGGGGATGGCTTGAATCTCTGCCTTGGGTTTTTTGCTACTAAGTATATATGGATGAACATCCAAGGAAAAGTGTCGTGTGTGTTTTTTTTCACTGCTTGTGCTTGGGACGGCGTTTGGCTCGCTTTTATGAGTGGACGATTGCTGTGAGGTTTTTGCAGCGGACTCTAACAAAGGAGCTATAAGGCTGTCCGTTGCTGTTTTTCTCCGCACGGGCTTCGGTTTTTCAGGTTTATGGTTTTCAACCTTCATAATGGCTAACTGTTCCTTGAATGGCTGAGGAAGGGGATTGGTAGTTGGGATCCATTTCATCTTCTTCCTTGGTCTCTTAATGATGAGCTGCTCATTAGCATCAATGTCTGCTGGATCAACGCTTGGGTCTATCGTTTGGATCCCTGAATCACGCATGGTTGGCGTGGCATCATGATTGGACTGGGCCAACGCTGCTAGCAGCTGGCGTACCACATTGTCATACATCAGATCACTTTCATTTGTAATAAAATCCAGACGGTTCAATGATTTTATGTGGTCCCGATTTTCATTACAAAACATGGCCAAAATATTGATGTCACAAAACTGGGACTTCTGCCACTGTTTCTTGGTCTTTATTCCAACTTTGTTCAACTTATCAAATATGAAGTTGGACTTGCGAAATATGAAGAGGTGAATTAAGTTGATGAGGATTATCAAATTCATAAAGCAGAGGAGAACGATATCTACACCAGCAATAATCCGCTGGAGCTGGACAGATGGCAGTTTGCAGTTCACTCTGATGTGCAATTTGGAGCTGCTTGTTTTGTCTGGAGGCTCTCCTAATGCACATGTAAATTCATTTTGCTTCTGTGTAGCATAGTAGGTGGATAAGTATGTAATTGGTATGATGCTTAAAAAGATGATGAACAAATGTCTCGCAAGATAAAGCTTAGCTAAAAAGTTACTTCGTCCTCTTCTTTCCAGGTATTTCTCAAACAAGTTCTGTTCGGGGCTTTTTTCCTTCTCTGCATTCTCAATGATTTCTCTCTTCTCTCTCTCGGTGATCCCCGGGCCTTTGGACTGAATCTGTTTCTCTATTTTTGGTGCCCGCCCTTCAGCTGCACGGTGGTAGCAGTTATCGATCTCCTGAAGCAAAAAATTAAGCTCTGAAGTCAGTCGGGTGGAGGCCAGAAATTCCCAGCCCAGAGCTGGAATGTACATTATCCCAGCAAAAGCCAGCAGTGCATAAGGTAGGAACTTATGCTCAAACAAGGAGGGCCAGTGGCTGGCATCAACTCCTGGCAAGGCATCTTTTAATTCTGTCCAACAATATCCTCTGGCATACAAGGCTTGATCGCGGGTGAAGTTGTGTGGTGTGTAACAGTATATTGGCTCCTCTGTATAACAGAGAGAAAAGTCACTGCTGTGCATTTAACCTACAAAAGGAGCTCTGGAAAATAAACATTTCAAATTATATCAATTTTATTTTACTCTATCTTTACACGACAGTTAAGCCCTCCATGTCTGTTAGACAGTTCAGCCTGCACACATCTTCACAAGCCACCACACAAAACTATTTACCTGGAATTTTTAGAAAGAACCTGAGCAAGAAATGTCAGTAAGAAATATGTATTTGGGTTTAATTACCTCTCTGAAAACAATATTCTAAGCAACTGCGGCCTAAGCTCTGTAAAGCTAAAAGACCTGATATCCACTATACATTAACTGAGGATGTCATGTGCAAATGCTGAAAGGCTTGTTTAGGTGAAATTTAATGTTCATCCCAGCTAAATATTCTAAATAAAAAGAAGTTAGATATGGCTTAAGGCAATGTTTTTAATCCTTATTAAGAAAGTCTATTCATTGGATACGGGAGAAAAAATTGAAACTTAAAACACATACAAGCATTTAGGCAACTGTATCCCTCCCAGCTAACATTCTTGAGTTAAAGCGTGACTAACTAAGACAGCATCTTCTGTGTTAACTGTATTTATCACTATGAAAATTTAATTTTACATTTGAAACTGTAACATCGTTTTTTACACAATGTGCAAATAAATGGTGGAACTTGCTGCCATAGAGTATTATGGAAGAAACAAATACTGTGGATCAAGAAAGCAATCAGACAAAGTAATGTCAGAAAAAGTATAACAAGGATTACAAATACACAGATCGTGATGCAATTTTCCTCTCAGGACATCTTTAAGCCACAGCCTGCTGGAGGGTGGAAGGGTTTATCAAAGGAACTAATGTGACCTGCTTGTCTATTTTAACATTCCTTCCTAAGCATTTGCTTTTTGCCATCATCAGAGACAAAATGTTGGGCTAAAAGGACTTTTGTCTTGACCCAGTAGATAAGTCATAGTCTTACACAATTACATCTTTCTAGCAATACATGAAAGTAAGATAGAAAAACTTGTGAAAGCTAGAACAGTACTAAGTGCCCAAAGAACAATGACCATTATCAAAACACTCTCTTCAAAGAGGAAGACCAGATTTTCATGTTTTGGCAGGTAGAACAAAGGGAATATATTTTACAGGGTTCTGGTATAAATCTTAAAAACTTCATAAAGTGAGACCCATAGGAAAAAGGCACGTTCTCTTGAATTGAGAATCGCTCAAGAACACCCAGCTTGCTCCAGTTCTGAATGTGGTCTACAATTCAGATCGAGAACTGGAAGAGAGTGGTGTTCTCTTAATAACATAAATCATTAAGAGAAATAATAAAATATTATGTTGCTTGATAACAGTAAATAAAATATTAAAAATTAATTGGCAGGCAAAAAACCTAATCCTTTTAGCTTAACAAAGGACTCTTACTTGACCAACTACTTTTCACATGTCAGCAAATCAAAAGCACCTACTAGTTCTTTGGTAAAATGTTGAGGTGTAAACCTCTTCTGTGACCTACAGAGAGCTACATGCTGAGGACTGCACAAAAATTGTTGCCTTTTTCTTTAAAAAAAGTGATTCAGTGAGGATTCTTTTCCAAAAAATACAACCATTTTAAACAGAGTTGATAGAATAAATGATGCTACCCAAGACAACATGTAAAGTGAGTAAGCCCTGCAAATTCTTTAAAATCTCTTTCGAAGACTATTTTAAAATGATCTAACTTCAAGCTCAGAGGAGAGCTGAAAGCACTCTAATGTTACACAGCTTCCCATTTAGACTATTTTTGTGTATCTACAGCCATGTGTTAAAAGCAAAATCCTCACTGACTCTCTTGGTTTTGGTAATTACACGCTCTCTCAACCCTACCCACGAAGGGATGCATACAAAAAATTTCAACTCCTACTATGAAAGAGTTAGTATATGATTACCCAGGAGACAAAGTAGATTCCTATGTGAAAATGCTCCAGTGGGGAAAAAAGGCAAAGAAGTGTGGTGCCTTTCTCATAAGCAGAAATATTTTGAATTGGGTATCTCTAAGCTCCATAGAACCTGTCAGTATGAAACCTAGTTTCATGTGACATACATGGGTTCATTTCTCCTAGGTCTTAACACTATGAATACTTGAGAAGAAAGCAACAAGTATTCATACAAATCATCCATAAGGATTATTTTTGGATTCATGTATCTGCTGCTACTACCAAATAAACTGTGAACAGTTCTCCTCAGTTCTCTTTACTGAAACCTGAAAGCTAAGGTGACTGCTAACAAAATCATATATATACAACATCAATCAAATATAGATCTATTTTATAAATAAAAAAAGGAAACAAATGTCTTAACATTTACATTTATGTTGGGCAGACCACTTAGAGACTAACTCTGCACTCTATCCACTGCTGCTGCTTCAGTGAAAAAAGTCTGAAGAGCTTCACAACTCTAGTTTGAACTGAACAGCTTCATTAGAGGCTACTTCAAAAATGAGGCTGCCCAGCCCAATAAAGAAAGTGAATGTCATTTTACAAGAACTGGTTTTATTTTCCTGTGTTGAACATCTTTTTAGTTGCTCCCATTGCCTGGTAAGTTGTGAGAGATCTCTTAATCTATTGGGATAGCTGAGTACTGTGTCCCATTCTTATTCAATGTTTTGTTATTTGTTGATGCTAGCCTAGTATTTCCTTTATTTGTTAAATTGACAGGATTTTCATTATATGCCATGTAAATCCCAAGACTGTTCAGATGAAACCCTATCCTCAGTGAAGTCTGTGGGATTTCTTATAACTCACTGAAGTGAGGGCAGAGGGCTTAGAATGCAATTTTATTCAAACAGTATTTTCTATTATGTTTCAGCCATACTCACTGTCAGCAAATGCTGCTAATTTTTGTAAAGTTATTCCACAGGGGAATTTAGCTTAACCTTCTCCGCACAGGACTTGACTCACAAAGCACAGCATCAGCCTTAGGAAGCTCATTCATCTAGAAAACAGTCCAGACAAGGCAGAAGAGAGAAATACCCTTCCAAACAATGATTCAAAGCAAAAGACTAATTTAGCTGTTGCCTGGAGGAGCCTGTCTCTCTCCATTGATGAGAGGCTGCCAAGCAAGAATGCCACTAGGTTTGAGTTAGCATTTGTGAAACGTTACTTCTTCAGCGACAGCAGCATTTAACCTGGCATTTAACACCATGAAGGTGTTCCATCTCATCATAGCAGGGTATGGACTTGTTTCTCCTCTACTGCAACCTGTGTTAATCAGGAGTAAATAAAAAGAAAAGCACCACGTCAATAACTCATCTTGTTTGTTTTGGAAGACGGCAGTAGCGTCTCAACACGCAGATCTGATGAGGCTGGGAGAGTAAAAAGTTGCTCTCACACAGCTCACTCTAGCTTGAAACTTAATGCAGTTTCAAGAAGGTACAGCAGATTAAGTTTTTTTATTTTACAATGTTCTGACAATAGGTAAGTAGCATTAAAAGAAGAGGCTTCAACAGTGTCAAAATCATAGCTCTGACATTGGAAATGCAATATAAAAAATGCATTTGCTTTGAGCTTTATATTCATAAATACAAAATTTCTCTACTGATATTCTTATGTTCTTATTTCTTATATTCTTATTCCACCCTGAAAATCCTCCAGCAGTTTAGGAAATTTCTTTTTCATATAACCACTCCAGCCACCATGAAATGCAGCTTTTTCCCCAAGACTCTGTTGTTTAATTGCATTTGGTGCAACTGCTCAACTGTGTAGGAAGAGACAATAGAGTAAGATGCTGTAAAGAATACTTTTTTAAAAGCTTAGGGGGCATTATTATGGCTGAATGGATTGGTCATCTCCTCAATGTTGTCTAGGCTTAAGCCTACAAATATGACCTATCCCTCCACTCTCCTTGATAGCTACATTCCTGTGAGCCCAAGAGACAGAAATTCCTACCAGAAAAACCTGAGACCAAGGCCATAATCTCCAAAATAATCTTTTGCCAGTTTCAAACAGCAATGAAAATGTGGTTCAGGGTGGACGTGTATTTGTGATTTGCACATGCGTGCACCTGCAGCAAAGGCAAAAAAAAGGTAAGATAACTAAGCTGCCGTCAGTGGTGGCTGGAATACTAAACAACTTTTCTGCATTAAATGCGACGGCTTACTGCAAGATTTTTAGTTTTGATGCTCAGAGTAAAATCTCAGTAAATTCAAAGTTTGAAGGTCTGCCTTTAGGTTCACAAATGTCTTAACTACATGCCAGAACACACAGTTTCAGAAAACTTCACTAGGAATACCTGAGAACAAATCCTGTCTTCAGTGATACTCTCCTAGTCACTGTCATTGCCAGGAAATGTTCCTTTTGAATAATTTTTAAGAGATTAAGTAATCTTGCGCTAATGCTGTGCAGAAATAATTACTACATCGGAAATATATACTGACTTGAGTATAAAGATGCATACTAAGAAGCTTAGCTTCCTTTTTTTCAATACTATTAGATGATCACAGGAGCACTGCATCAGATGTTTTCAACAGTTGTACATAAACACATTTTATCTAGCTCACTATGTATGTAAGTAGCTTCTAGAAGTCCACAAGACTACGCTCATGGATAAAGTTTGAGACATATCACGGAATTTTTTTGACACGCAAAGAAGATGAAATAATCAACACAGAATTACTGAGTCGGTTGATTGTGTTATGCCACTTGAAAAATTAAAATCCCTTGGTAGCTATGCTTTTTCACAAGCTCCATTCTGTACCATCTCATCCCATCAGTTTAAGTACTACTTAAATGGCAAAAAATGACTTGCAGGAAGTACTGTTGTACAAAAGGCATACTTCAGGGGAATGAAAGAGAGTGCATGGTTGCAAGAAGATAGCCAAGGTAGGGAGAGGAATGAAGGAAGGGGCTGTTCTGAAAAAAACTCTTCAGAAAGAATCTAAACACGGAGTATGGAAAGAAGGAGGAAGGGCAATGTATGGAATTGCTCTTAGAACAGGAGCTGCTACCTGTTAATAAAGGCTCCGAGAAATGCTTGTGGCCTTCCTGCAGGTACAGGCTCCCATTCCTACTGGTCCAAATCCAAGGTCAGTCACTTCCTTCCAGTGGTTCCCCAACCTCCATATACTTTTAGTATACATTCACGTACACTCCTCAAGTGGCCCTGAATTAAACACTGCCTGTCAGCCTGCAAGTGCTAGGCGTGAAAATATGTTAGATAAATAAGTCTTCTGCTTAATTTCAACCAGGAGATACAACACTAAGTTCTGAAATTCCTCAAGCAAGGGGCTGAGGTGCTGAGGTTTGGGGTTGGAACCCCTCTGAAACTTCCCACTGCAAAAATGAATCTCAGATCTGGAAAGGGAGCTACCGGTGGAAAAATCTGGTAACTGCTGTTCTAGATCATTGCCTGAAGTTATACCCTAATGCAGAATGAGGGAAACGCTGGAAGGAACCTCACAAGTTACCAAGAGCCACATCGCACTCAGAGTAGGGTCAAGGTTGAGTTCAGACCAGCTTGATTAGGGCTTTATCAGTCTGAAAACCTCTAATGATGGAGACTACACAAGCTGCCTGTGCAACCTGCTCCAATGCTTGATTGTCCCCAAGGTGAACTCTTATTTTTTACATCATGTCCAGCAAGAATGGCTGATTCATGCAGGAGTAATATTTTTCACTTTTGAAAAATGGCCATTTCCAAAAATGAGTACAATGGGCAGCTGCACTAGGAACACACGAGGCAGAATACGGCTGGAAGACTATCACTGAAATACAAATGGCTAGAGCTCAGCCCCCAGTATTGCATCTCAGTCAAAGGAAGAGATACCACAAGACAGTTCATCAAGGAGGCTTTGCGTGCATGTGTATGTGTGTGTATGTGTACGTGCATGCACACATGTGTATTTGAAAACAATTGCAAAAAAGATGTGAGCTGGTGTACAGTATGCAGAAACCATGCTGTCAAGAAGACATGGTGAAGCTGTAGATACGCATCACCCTCCATTACCTTTGCAAAGTTAAGTTTTCACATGTCTTCCTGGGAAAGTGAGTGAATTGCACCTAAGATAAGCATTCACTTGACCTTTCAAAATAAAGGTAACAATGCCAACCTCTTAGTATTCAACACTGTAAAAAATTAGACCTGCTCCTAAAAAGACTTAAGTGGCTTCATGCATTGGGCAGTTCCTTTGAAGGCAATGAGATTACTCACAGTGCATAAAATTTGGCATATGCATCTCTTTTTGTAGTCTTTGTAGAACTGATGCTGTACGGGGGTCAATTTCAAGCTTCTAAAATATTACTATGAGCAAAAGCTATTTAAATAAATATGGCCAAGACATTTACAATGCTTTTTGTAGACATTAAAAAGAAAGAAAGGAAAATATTTGCAATAAACAGTATATGCCCCTATATAAAAGGGCAAATGATGTTTCGCACCTACTGTATTGCCAGTGAAATAAAGTATATTCACCCAAAGTAAAGTATAAACCATAATAATAAATTGTGTGTCTCCTGTAACCTCCAGCTTTTAGAATTTACTCTGGAAAAAGAAATCACACCTCATTAATCTTCCAACAGAACTGTATGATTTCAGTGTTCTAGTGCAGTAATTCAGTAATGCAAAAGGAATAGCACAATTTTCCAACAGCAGAGAGAAACAAATTAAAAAAGGAACACAGTTTTCAGGAAATATAATTAAAAAATGAAAAAAAAGACGAAAATTCTTGTGCTTGCTACACCAAGACAAAAGTAAGTATGCCTCTTGTGCAAAAAAATTCTTTGAGGATCTAGAAGTAAACATTCAGCCTGACCACCATGGCCCTACACTGGGTACAGACAGCAGAAGTGGTGCTTAGGTGCTGCCGAACAGGCTGGATCTCCCAGCTCCTGGACAAGCGCCTAAACCCTCATTCCGGAGGCCGAAGTGAAGTATGAGGTAAGTATATTGGTAAGTGTACTTACTGGGTTAAAGAGACTACAGGCTCACCCTGGGCCTACTGCTTCCTAGCAAGTGGCCTTCTGCCCTCTTGAAGAGGGCCGCTAAATCATCCTCATGCCCAACCTGCCTATGAAGAAAAGCTGGCATTCCAGTCAAGTTCTCAGAAGCACTCCTTGTACAGTCCTCTCTCCTTGACCCTAAGGAGAAATTCAGTGTTTAGGTAGAATCTCTGAATCTCCCTGCCCACCAGATGCCAGAACACAAGTTTCTAACAGCCAAGATAAATGAGAAACTCCCTCAATTCGGCAATAAATGCCAGTACTCGAGAAGGGTAGTCCCTATTACACTGCTCTCCTTACACTGTGTCACATATGTGTAAGTCATCAGACATACATGCCTCATTCATCTCGGGTACTAAAAGGATTGCACAAGAAAGCAGGTAGCAAACTGTTTATTTTGAGAAACATAATTAATTTATTTAGTAGATTTTCAGCAATTTTTAAATGGAAAAGAAGAAATGTCCTGGATCCTCTTCTCTCTGGAAAAAAAGAACAGAAAACATTCATGTTACTGAGGTTGAAAATGTAGTCTAAGGAAGTATAACATCATCTAAATAGTATACAGGTTTTCCATCTCAGTCACACAGTCCACAAGGAATATGTAACACTCTACTCTGCGATTTTAACAAATGCTGACTAATACCCAAATTAATTCACAGCCAACGGAAAAACTCCCTTAATTTAACTGGTTTTTTTCAACTGCTTTATTTAAAGGGTATTTAAAGGTTAGAAATTAGTACAGCATGAAGACGGATTCCTGAAATTACTTTTGTGTATCAACTATAGTCATACAGTCCTATTTAACTCATGGAGTTTACTCATACGAATAAGAAAAGAAAACATTCATCAAACTAAGCCTTAAATTAGCAAGCTAATTATTAAGAATTATTACTTTAATCAAACCAAAAAGACAATACCTTTACCTTTCTTAGGGAATATTCTTTCCAAATCTGAATATAGGTTCCATGCCCATGAAGTCTTCCTAAGGTACAAATTTCTCCATGATCAACAAGGTAAGGTATAGCCTTTTTTGCCCACTCTCTGAAACCACTTGTCCTGTTTAAGAAAAAAATCTTGAAAAGAAAGTCCCTAAAGAAATGAGACAGGAAACCACTGCTGCTAGTAAGTTTTACTGGCCTGTACTCTACAAGGATTGGTCGTAATGGGTGAGATGTAGACAAGCAGTTTCAAAGACTGATAGGTAATGGGTTAAGGTAATGGGTTACCCACAGGAGTAACTGCAATGTAAAGGCAGCAGCAGGTTTCCCCATATTTACAATATGGGTCTTTTTTCCTTGCAGGACTGCTGCTTGAACTGCGTATATTTTGGATCTATAGAATCAATAAATTAGTAATGCACTTTTCCAGTGTATATATGAATCTACGGAACTATACTCCCTGTATGTAATAAACCTAGGGTCTTCTAAAATTAGCTGGTATGCTGAAGTTCACTTACCAGCAATCTGAGGCTTAAAGACACGTAACGCCTGCCCAGGTTATTCAGGAGACAAAGATCCTATTTGGATCCTACTCCTACTTGGTTGACATGTTGAAGTCTGTTGGAGAGGTTATTCCAGAAATGGCAAGTGTTATGCAGAAGGTGCAGAAACACCTAAATGAAATCCCTTAGGCTGCTCCTACAGAGGAATGTTTTCTCAACAAGGAGCTACTATCCACCATGTGATGGCCATGCAGTATGGTGGTAACGCCATTGAAAGAGAGCTTATTTATAGTGACCGTACCGTTGAACATCACTAGAAGCACTTCTTCCTGTGCTCAAGAGAGCTCTGTGAGAACACAGAAAACCTGGAAGGAAATTATAATGCTTGTATTTGTATGTAGAGGTATGTTTCTCTATTATAATGTTGCTTTGTATTATGTTAATATTTGAGGGAAGGTTAGATCCAAATTTAAAAGAATGTATTCATCAAAATATAATTAATGAAATTCAGCCATGCAGTCCTACAAAAGAGATGTGAATAATATTTACTTCAGAATATTCTACTTCTGAATAATATATACTTCTAATTCTAAATTTAGTGCTTACATGAGGAGGCATGAGCGGAACTTTGGTGATGTACAGATCTTCTGCACAGGAGAAGTGTGTGAAAAGAAGTGTTTCTGGCAACTCAAAAATTCCCCTCTAGAGATGGAACCCCAAAGCAATTAGGCAAGCACCCAGACACTATGATAATGTGGACTAGAGCAGCACCTCAAGTGAACTGCAAAAACATGTAAATGCCAACATGAAATGAATTATGAAAATCCAGTGAAACTGATGATACATAGACAAGGCTGGCTCCTTAAGTCAAGAATCAAGCGCAAAATACAAACACAGGAAGCAACAGGAAACAGCAGGTTGGTTCTATTGCATTACCATTATTTAACGACCAGAAAAAAAAAAAAGATGGCCTATATTAAGCACCTCTTGGCATAAATATAGCGCCCAGAAAACTTTGTATTGAAAAACAAGAAAAATGCCAATAGTTAGCTCATTAGGTAATGATGTTATCTTAATAACATAGTATTTAGGAGGCAGAGATGGCCAGTCTCCTGCTTATTGGAAAACTGGTTCCTCCATATGCAGAGAAATTGGGTTTTGTAAAGGACCAGAACTGTTCTGACCTGTCACAACAAAGCCAGGAGAAGCAGCCTCCCAAGGCTCCCAGGGGATCTGCCATTTCCAGTATGGAGGTCTCCTGAACAAGTCATGGATCCCACAGAAAACAAGGCACTTCAACCTCAAAATACTAAAATAATTATTTCAGCATATAACTAAAATGCTCCAGAAATAGTCACTGAGCTCTAAACTGCAAAAAACCACACCAGGCATCTCAGCACCTGGCTGCGTCGCTGCTCTGGTAACGTAGAATCTGCACAACAGGCATGGTGCCAGCACAGAAAAGCAAACAGATCCCCAAACCTTGCTATTATAATGAGCTGCTGGTTTTCCTGTTTCAAATGCAAGAGTATAATACAGCCCTGCAACAAAATCCTGGATGATAGAAATATCCGTACTGATTTCAGTGTTTTTCTTAGAATAAATCCTGTATCACAGGGAACAAAGGAAAACTCTACCAGTCATGCCAGTCTACTGCGAAATTATCCAGCTTTTGTAATTAAACAGGAATATCTACTGAAGGTGCCCACTGCAGTCATTTTTAATGCTGACAAAAGCTAAGGAACTCAGCGATGATGCAGACTCTTCTTGAAGAGTTTTACAGTTCTAAGAAACAGTACAAGCTTAGATTTCCTCTATATCACGGATGCATCATTTCTATCCAGTTTAGGGAGACAAAAAGCTTCAAAATACTTAAGGCTTGCTATGAAAAACAGTCTTGACCTTACACTTATTTATTCACAAGGTTTCCTCTTGACTAAGATGAATGAATTAAATAGCTCTTAAACAAAAATATTTTTGACCATCTGTTCAAATTGTTGAAGTTATCTGAAAGCATGTACTAAGCTAAATCTCATGCACGTTTTGGACCTCTTCACATATGTGACACTTGGGAAGGTGAAGGGTTTAATAGTGCAAACAGGGTCATGAAATTTCATATGAAAAAAAGATGATGTATGTGTGTCAATGGGGTTTGAGAAATGGCATTCATGGAAGAAAAATAGCTGTAGCTGCTAGAAACTGCAGTGGAATGATAACACGTGACACTCATGCATTTCCTCAAGATTACCTTTCTATTTAACATTCAACTGTGTAACTTCAAATCTTTTAATGACCAAAACACACAGAAAGCCAGCTTGCATATCTTATGTACACCTTGTGTTTGTTTGTTTGTGTGTATGTGTGCGTGTGAATTGCTCTTACCCTCTGGGAAAAATTCCATCAGCAGTGCAAACAGCCAGTGGCTAGAACCGCAGCCAGCCTGTGGTTGCCTGTACTATTTCAGTTGTTTTTAAAAATGCATGTTTAAAAAGCACTTAAACACAAGTGGTGCTGAGACACTCCTTAAATTCTCTTATCACAGCTAATGCCACCTCAGAATCAATTTCTGCACTGGTGTCGTCATGTACATAAAACAATCTGTCCCTATAGTCTTAGCACTAATAATAATCACTTGGAAAAATGATGTCTTCTCTTTCTTACTGTATATGGCTTTAAGTGCAGTTTAAGAGAAAAAATAGAAAAGCGCAAAAGCCATCTAACAGATAAGTCACATAAGTGAACATGTGTGAATATGCTAGGCACAACTTGAAACAAAAATACAAATTAGAAAAGCTGACCAGAAATAAAAAATGAAACTCCCATCTTTTAATAGAGAAATCTTCAACATATAGTATTTCAAACATACTGTAGGGTGAAATGCATAAAAAGACATTGAACTCACGCATATACTGTACTACACAGTGAAGTAAGCATTGCTTATGCAAAATGATTACAAATCAGAAAAGAAAACATAAAAACTTGAACTGACCCTTCAGTCATTTAACTTACTGTCTCCTTCCATTACTTCCTCATGAGAATTTTCTAGCAGAAGGGTGGTAGAGGGCTGAGCTACGTAACTGCTAAGAGACATAGAAATACAGTATTTATGAGCAACTTTTTGGTATTTTGTAGGCACTGTTTTATAAACCTACGAAGCAAATCAATGCCAAAGCTTGGCTTTTGACTAAAGTATGAAAATCAGCTGGATGACAGTTTTGCTTTATTTTAATAAAGTATTGGTATTTAACAGCTTCTGAGGGAAAAGCAAACATGACTGCAATACAGAAGGAATAATTCACTGTGAATAGAAAGCATGAGGCACTATACAAGAGGGATATGACTTAGCAATCCCTGTAATTGACCACACCAGTCCTAAATCTTTTGAAAGTTTGGAAACCAAAATATTTCAATGTCATGAAGATAACACATAACAGAAAAAGCAACATTCTCCTTTAGGGCCCACCACTGTCGGCTCCCTTACTCAGAGAACCTCCCAAAGACACTACTGATAGCATTGTTTCTGAACACAGCGCAACACCGAACCAGAATATTTAAATCACTTAGTAAAAACATTAAAAAATACAAACTACACAGCACATCGCGATAGCCATGTATCTCTTCATCTACTGGACTGCGGAATAGTGTCTTGGAAGTTCAGCAAATGCCATGAGATGTTTCACTACAAAAGGCTGCCACTTGCTGCCAGTAGCAGCGTTGCCTTTCATGGAGGCCAGAATACAGCACTTGCTGCAAGGACCAGTGTTAAGTACCCAACAGCATCCTACTCACGGCTACAGTCTGCATGTACCAGTTCCATGGTAAGGACAGGGAGGGTAGAGGACAGAATGAAAACCACATGGAACACCAAACAGACCCACTTCAAACTGATAATGGATGCTGCAGCCTAATAATACTCTGCATCTTGTGCATTTTAGAAAGGAAGTGAAAACGGAGAAGTTGTGCATTAAGGGACCAATTCTGTTTTATCTAGATCCATGCCTCCCCAGACTGACCATGCCTTGACAGGAGACATTGAAACATCATCACTAAAAACAACTGCCAGACATTGACACAGGCTGTAGCTGGACTATAATGACTTATCTCAGAGCCTTACCTACTAACATTTAATTAAAGTTTGGTGTTTTACCTTTTTTCCCCAATAAATATTAATCTAAGGCTAGTCTGCTTCAATGCGAAAACACTTTAAATACTTGCTTTAAAAATAAATAGATAAATAAATACATAAAAAAACCCCCAACTCCTTTATTGTGGGAAAGTGAAAATTCCAGCAGGCTCCAACACAAATAAAACAGAAGGATGAAAGTGGCTTAGAATTTGCTTCTCCACCAGCCAGTACCCGGTATAGTCACCTATTCCTGCACTGGGACAGCACAGTACTACCAAATGTGAACTCTCTGTTCATGCTGGTTGTATTTTACTTCTAGTTTGCACAGGAATAACCAACTGCAACCAAGCTGCTACAGAATGAAAACTCAGGCTTCTGGATCTTCAGGTACAAGTCAAATACAAACATGGGCCTTTGCAAAGCACTGCATAAACTTTTGCAGCAGATGCCTAAAAATATATAGGCCATAATGTGGGTCATGTCACTGTTCTGACAGAAATTCAAACACATTCATATTTAAATAAAAAATGTAATTGATATCTTTAACACAGCAATTTCCAAACAAAAGCAGATCAAACTGAAATAAGTTCCCTTGGGACAACCAACTGTGTGCACTGTTATTCTCAACAAGAACATTGCTATGGGAGAGGTTTCCTTTAGACTATGCTGCCTTCTCTAGGCACCTTTACCAGGGCTGAGAGCCCTGTGACTCCAGAAAACCAATTCCACTTAAATACAGATCCACCCACTGGGTTAGAGAAACAAATCTCCAGAACCTTCCTTATTCTTTTCAAGGCCCCTAAATACAGGATATCCTGGTTTTATATGAAGCCTGTCCATAAGTGAGTTTTAGAAAGGGAAACAATATTCATTCTTCCCTTGTGGATCCTCGTGTGGGCTTTCTTTGTGTGGGGTACCTAACTATTGCTCCTAAATGACTTTATGATGATCTCATCGCCAGTACAATACTGCAAATAGATTTATTTTAAATCACTTTCAGAGGTGTTCTTTCTGGAATCATACTGGTTTGCTTCAAAAACATTAAAGGAGAATTGGGAGACACAAAAATGATAATGTAAGAGGCTAGTTGAGTGAGTTTCTTTTCTCGTATCAGAGAAAGCTTAGGAAGTGCAAAGAAAGGCTGTATGCATTTCTTTGCAGAGGGGGGGAGCGCAAGAATTGCATCTTACTTCAGCTATCAGAGTGAAGTCCTGTCCCCATTGAAATTAACAGTCAAGCTCTTAATGACTCCTTCGCAGCCTGCATTTAACTCTCAGGAGCACATCCTAGCAGCAAGTATGCCCTGTGCCTTCCCTCCACAGAGGGCTCAATTTCACCCAAAATGCACTGCTACCTAGTAGCGAAGTTTGGAAAAAAGATTTTTATCTCCCAATAAATTTTTGTTATCTTACAGATTCATTTACAGGGCAAAAATGAATCAAGGAATACAGCCCCTTTTTTTTTTTTTATTTTTTTTAACGTTGAGTCAGACTCTAAGGATACTGTAAGCACCCAGGGCTGCATAAAAAGGAGCGTAGCCAGCAGGTTGAGGGAGGCGATTCTCCCCCTCTACTCTGCTCTGGTGAGACCCCACCTGCAGTCCTGCATCCAGCTCTGGAGCCCTCAGCACAGGAAAGACATGGACCTGTTGGAGCAGGTCCAGAGGAGGGCCACGAAAATGATCAGAGGGCTGAAGCACTTCTGCTATGAGGACAGGCTGAGAGAGTTGGGGTTGTTCAGCCTGGAGAAGAGAAAGCTCCGGGGAGAGCTTAAGCAGCCGTTCAGAACTTAAAGGGGGCTTATAAGAAAGACGGAGAGGGACTTTTTACCAGGGCCTGTAGGGACAGGAAAAGGGGCAACAGTTTTAAACTGGAAGACGGTCGATTTAGATTAGATACTAGTAAGAAATTCTTTACTGTGAAGGTGGTGAGACACTGGAACAGGTTGCCCAGAGAAGCTGTGGATGCCCCATCCCTGGAAGTGTTCAAGGCTAGGTTGGACGGGGCTTTGAGCAACCAGGTCTGGTGGGAGGTCTCTCAAACCCCCATGGCAAGGGGGTTGGAACTAGATGATCTTTAAGGTCCCTTCCAACCTAAACCATTCTATGATTCTATGATACACGTAATAGAAGAAAAGGCCAACACCTAATTTAAAGGCTTTTGTACCACATTAAGTTCAGCTGGATTTTGGGTTATTCAGAAAATCAGCATAGTATCTGCTAATCCATTAGGTCTTGCCTTTTATGCTACTAAAACAGAAAGTTGTGATTTAATTTCTCGAAAGTGACGTAAGGATCAGAACACTCCAATACAAGGACAAACAAATCACTTACATGAATAGCAAATGCATTAACGACAACTTTGCCCATGGCACTAAAACAACATAATTAACTAAATAACCTTATCTTCACCCACAGGCAAACTAGAGTGTGCAATATATTGTACTACAGACATAATGATTTTTAAGGTTGTTAATTATCGTCACGCTCTCTCTTTGTCCTGCACTGCGAGGCTGAACTCTGCTTTCATACATGCCTCCCCGCAGCCTCTGGCCCCAGAAGGCTTAGCACTGCTCCGGGATGCCCAGGCTTCCTGGGAAAACCGGGGTGCCTTGCGCACCGCCCCAGGGCAGGACGCCCGCGCTGCTGGGCCAAGCAGCTCTCACTGCGCTTGTTGCACCAGACTGCACAGTTGCTCTTGACTACGCTTCAAGCTACGCTTGATCCCACGCACACGAACTCAAAGGTAGACCAGAGAAGTACATAGGCTTTTATCTGCTCTATACACTAATCATGCAGACTCTTCCAATCCACAGCAAAAAGTTTTGTGAGAAACCACTGCTTTTTCATCACTACACTTTTATGTCTCAAGCGCACATCAACGTTTCAAGAGCTTTACCAACATTGATAAAAAAAGATGGACTAGACCCCAGAAAAGGGGATTGTTGTCAGTTTAGTGGCATGATGGTAGCCTTCCAGGGCTTGCGCTGGACACCATTAACAGAAGTAGGAATAATGAAAAGCGTCAGGTTTTATTTCCTAGTCTGAAACAGTAACCGATGCACACAAGGGCCTAAAGTAAAGTTTGGGAAGCCTCTATGATATTGACAACCAAAGGGGCAGCAGGAACCTTACTCAATTTTGTCAGCAACATTTGCACTTTTCATATTTATTATTTAAATTGCACACAGGGAGGAGCATCCAAAGCAAGCAAGCGAAGACAGATTTTTAAAAGATCAATGGCAGCACACGGGTGAAACATAACACAAACTGCAGAATCAGTAATAAGCGTCTATCTAGCTGGACTGTTGTTATTACCACCATCACTGTTTCTGGACAAGCTTGATTTAGTAAAGAAGTCTGAGTACACTCTCTTGTGGTAACAGAGTAACACCTGATTCAGGTCACATTAAAATAACTAAGAATTTTGCTCTTCACTCCAAAAGGAATCTATTTAGTTTCATCAGATCCTTACAGTGTTTCTATTACATTCCCTTGTATCTTTAATTTTTTTCCTTTTTCTCGTATTATCTTTCTAACTGCAGACCATCTGAACAGACGCGACATCATATGACAGAAGAATGTTGTCCCACATTTTTCCAAAGACGTTAAGTTTTCTGTGTTGCCTTGTAAGCTCTGTCCTGGCAGGACACAATAGGTTACTGCCTTATATCTTACTGCATACATGGTCTGTAAGTAGACACAAATGCTACTGCTGTTGGCACTTCTGAAAAAGAAATTTGGAACACAACCATCAGCCTGGAGAATAACCTTCCACAGCAAAAAATAAACTCAAATGCAGAAATTCAGCAGACCCCCTGTCTTCCACATACTTGTGTGGACCACACTTCAGGCTTGCAGAGGGACATCCACTGTATTAATCTGAGTCTCTTACACTTGGGGCTTCCTCCGCAATCTGCAGTCTCAGTGGAATCGTTCACATGGAACAAGTTCCTGCTGTCTGTACAAGCAGTGAGTCATCAAAGGACTTCTGCTGGGAAACTTGCACAATGTAAAGGAACACAAGTGAAGGAGTATGATCTTTCCTGCACTCAAGGTTGTATCTTTAGGCCTACCGAGGTTCCAACCTGTACATCTCAAAGAGCAGGAGGGCAGATACATAGGTATGCAGTCTCATCAGCTTCTGTAGGATTGCTTTGCTATTAGTGTACCTCTCTAAAACCAAACAGAGGAAAGGATCCCCAAACTTTGCATTCTACAGAGGATCACCAAAGGTGACCTTGAATCCTGCCTTTCAGTCACTATGAGGCGACAGTTTTCAGACATTTAGCAAGCTTGACATGCCCTGAAAATACAGTCTCTTTGACATACTTCCAGATGACCATCCAAAAAATTAGGCTCTTACCATTAACTGCGGGTGAAGATCTTGAACTATATAACTGTGTGTTTAAAAACTGCGGTAGACTGAAAAAGTTTTAACTATAATTAATAAAAAAATCTCAAGACTCCATTCTTCTAGGTAAAGTAACTTTATCTCATAATGAAAACAAGTATTAAGGATAAGGAAGTGTTGGAAATGAATCCCAAAGCAGCATGCAAAGCAAGAGCCTGGCTGTGGTATGTTTAGATCGATTGAATGCAGCCAATTCCCACTAACCTCGTAAGTTACAGACTGCCAGGTCAGTCCTATATATTAAAGTGTTAGTAATTTCACATGGATCTTCAGTGCGGAGCCTCCGGGGACCTTAAAAGCAGCCACACACTGGCAGCTACACTCATCAAGGCTCTACTCCAGAAAGTAAAACAATGTTTATACACGTGCTGAGGGCTCCAAAGGTGTCGTAACTGTTTACTGGGTCAGTAACTGTCAAGCCTCATCAAAACTTGACCTTCCTAGACTGGAAAGACTCTGCACTGGTGGTGATGGGCCACCAACCAAGCCAGGCTTTCTAAATTACCACCGGCTGTATGCAAGACGTAGGCCCTCGACAGCAATAGAGCCGTGATTTCCACTACCACAGTATGGCAAAGCACAGTGCGTGCGTCTCCATTTTGTGTCTCAGTCTCCGTGAAAGCACCCGCCTCCCCTAGCAGGGCAGCTAAACACTCACGTCGCCGATGCCCAAACTAACCTCGGACAACCGCTTTAATTCATGCAGGGTCCAGCTCAGGACCTGCCCAGGGCCCCCCTCAAGGACCATAAAGCCGCTCCCCGCGTCACCCACTCCAGCTCCCAGCTGCCGCAGGGCAGCGGACACCTCCCCGTGCGCCCCGGGGCCGCTGGCCGAGCGGGGGCGGCCGATGTTCCCTCCCCACCGGCGGGGAAATGGTGTTTCCCACCCTGGCCGAGGCGAGAGGCAGCAGCCACCCCAGCAGCGCCGGCGGCCATTAGGGAGCGGCCGCTGCCTCGAGGCCCCGTCCCCGCCCGCCGAGGCGTGAAGGCGGGGGACGGCGATGGCGGCTGCCTCCTCAGCGCCCGCTGCCCGCCCCGCTCCGGCCTGCCCCACCGCCCTTACCGGCGAAGTTCTTGGTGAAGACGAGGGTGACGAGGAGGATGGGGATGAGGACGGTGCCGATGGTGACCACGCGGTCGAAGGGCAGCTCCAGCTTCAGCTGGAGGAGCAGCGCCGCCAGCGCGCCCGCCTTGTCATCCTGCTGCCCTGGCAGGATGAGCTCCTT
>VZSF01011189.1:842435-1037974 GCA_013398295.1 Chionis minor
CCCCCCCAACCCCGACCCCTCCAGCCCCCGCAGCCCCGGGGAGAGCGGTGCGGAGCCGGCCGGAATGACCGCGCAGCCCGGCGGGACAGGACAGCCCCCCGCTGCCCAGCGCCGGGCAGGGAAATGCCAGGGCAGGCGGGCGGCCAGGCGGGCTGCCCGGCCACAGCGGTGCAGCCGGGCGCTGCCGCCGCTCTGCGGCGCGTGCCGTGCAATAGCGGCGAGGCAGCCATGCAACAAGGCAGGCTGGAGCCGCCTCTCCAAGTGCTGCAGACGGGGGAGAGGGCATTTACCTGGCAACTTCGGCTCCCTCGGCTCCCAGGGGGCGGTGAGCAAGACCGATGACTTGTAAATACAACAGCGGAAGCCGCAAATAAACTTACACTGGACCTTCCTGCCGGAATAAAAAAAAAGGTCCCCGCGCCTCCGTAAGTAATGAAATCGCTCCGGATTCGGAGGCGAACGATGTGCTGATGCTCGCTACGGCAGCGGGTGGCCGGCGCTTGCATGGAAGCGCCCGCCCGCGCCGAGCAGCGGTAACGTGCCGAGCAATTCAAGAAGGGGCTTGCGGCAGCCGCGGGGAGGCGGCGGCGAGAGCAGCGCCGGGACGGACTGCGGGAACGCAGAGGTCCTGTAAGGTTTTAAAGCCAACAGATGGAGCCTGCTGAGCCGGGAGCAGCCGCAGCAGGGCGGCCGGTGCGGGCACGACACATGCGGGGCTGCGGCGCGCAACACGTTGCGGCGGCCGGTAGCAGCAGCCGCGTCCCTGCGGGAGCCACCGGGCGGCGGCAGCGCGCATGCGCCGGGGCGGCTCCGCGGCCGGGCNGGGCGGGTGACCCCGGCAGGAGCAGGCAGGGGTCCCCTCCCCGCCGCCGCCCCGCAGCGCACACGGGGGAGCTCGGGGCCGGCGGCGCCGCCCGCAGCCTGGCGGGTTGTTGGTGTGAGGGGAAGGGGACCCCCGCCCGAGCAGGCTGCGCCCGGAGGGCCCTGAACCTGCGGGCGCGCCAGGTGCTCCCGGTAGCTGCTCTCGGTAGGTGCTCCCTTCCCGCTGCCTGCCGCCTGCCGCCGGCGTGGGTTAGTCACGCCTGGTGGAACGGCCCGGGGGGCGGAGAGCTGGGCAGAAACGCAGGGGGCAGCTTTGGGCTTGCCTCAGGCTGGTGGGGTTGGGCCTGCGTCTTCGCAGGGGTGGCCTGACCTCGCCGGCCACCTCTGGAACCGGCTGGGGACAAATCGTATATCACCGCTCTGGGCAAAAGCTGGACCGCGCAGCATCAAAGGAGGACACCATAGCCAGCAGCTACGGCAGTCAGACAAAACCTCCGGGTCACAGCTTCTCCTTCTCAAGCTGTTTATGGATTTTATATTTAGCAGTACTTAGATGAAAACCAGAGATACGGTTAAACCCATACTGCTGGCATTTCTCTCTCGGAGTTGCAGTTGTACCCTGCAATGCAGCATGAGTAAAGCAGAGATTTTCATCTTTGCCTTGAAATTTCCCTTTCCCCAGTCACTGTGAACAATATGGTTGTCCTGCTTGTTATTCAAGTTTAAATATTGGGTGCAGGCTTTAAATAACACTTCTTGGCAGGGGTCCTTTCATCCAGGCAGGGATGTAATGAGTAAGGCAAGAGGGATGTTCTGATGGCAACAGCCCTGATGAAGGATTATAGAACCATAGAGTGGTTTAGGTTGGAAGGGACCTTAAAGATCATCTAGTTCCAACTCCCCCTGCCATGGGGAGGGACACCTCCCACTAGACTTGGTTGCTCAAAGCCTCGTCCAACCTGGCCTTGAACACTTCCAGGGATGGGGAACCCACAGCTTTTCTGGAAAACCTGTTCCAGTGCCTCACCACCCTGACAGTAAACAATTTCTTCCTGAGATCTAATCTAAATCTCCCCTCTTCCAGTTTGAATCCATTACCCCGCCTCCTATCACTACATGCCCTTGGAAAAAGTCCCTCTCCAGATTTCTTGTAGGCCCCTTTCAGATACTGAAAGGCTCCAATAAGGTCTCCCCAGAGCCTTCTCTTCTCTGGGCTGAAAAACCCCAGCTCTCTCAGCCTGTCCTCACAGCAGAACTGGTCCAGCCCTCTTACCTTCATGGCCCTCCTCTGGACCCTCTCCGACAGCTCCACATCTTTCCTGTGCTGAGGGCTCCAGAGCTGGACACAGTACTGCAGGTGGGGTCTCACCACAGTGGAGCAGAGGGGCAGAATCACCCCCCTTGCCCTGCTAGCCACCTTTCTTTTGGTGCAGCCCAGGATATGGTTGTCCTTCTGGGCTGCAAGTGCACATTGCTGGCTCATGTTGAGCTTCTCATCTACCAACACCCCCAAGTCCTCCTCAGGGCTGCTCTCGATCCGTTCTCTGCCCAGCCTGTCTTTGTGCCTGGAGGCAGGCAGACACAAAGCTGTCATTGCCACATGCTCTTGAAGAGCACTGAGGATGAGAAGGCAGGAGAGCCTAAACCTGAAGCTGTCACAATCGCTTGCTTCATTTTCCCTGCTCCTCACCCTCTGTATGCCCTGTGGCTCTGTTGTCCCTCTGTAAGGGACCAACACGCAGTACCTGCCGCATGGGTAGAAGACAGGGAGGAGAGTTACCATCTTCTCACCCCTTTGTCCAAGTACAGCGGGTACTTGCGACGTAGCACAGCAGAGAGTTTGTGGTCACCAGCTGTATCCCAGGCAGGGCGAGGTGGGAGGCAGAGCAGTCAGGATCCTGGTGTGGTGAACTCGGGAATGGAGGAGAGCCAGTGTTGTTCCCACACGTGAGGAGAGGGAGGGGACAGTTGCTGGTTCAGGCCTCAAGCCTCCTGCCAAACACCACCAAATCCCCGTGCAGCTCCTGCACAACAATCTTTCCTACCCATGGTGAGGGATGGATGCAGCGAATTCTCTTGCCATAGCTGTATTTGGGCTATGCATGTATTTTATCAGCCCCTAACATACAGGATTTCCATCCTAACAACAAAGAACTGAAACTCCTCATGCACTTGTTACTGCTGCTGCCAGAGGGATGGTGTTGAGCAAGAAGGACTGATAGTCTGAGGCAGTACAGCTCATCTTCTGCAAAACTTGTGCTCGGACCTTCAACATCGTCATTGTTTCACCGTGCTTTTCTCTGCTGTTGACAATCTTGTCCTGCTCATTGAGAATGTTGCTGAAAGACCTTTTTCCTAATCCTTACTTTGTCATCTCCTTTTTGAATCCTCTCTTTTGCCCGTCCAGTTACTTAATTCAAAATAAGCTGCTTGCTGTTTGTTTTCAGAGGCTTCCTGTGGTGTTTCTCCTCCTGTATTCCCCTGCCTAAGCCCTTACCACTTGTCTGCTCTCTAGATGCTGACTCTAGGTGCTTCATCATGTTTTCCCATGAGAAAATAATGCCAGCTTCTAGTAACCGTTTCTGAGGAAGCTCAATATGTATATTTAGAAACTTTAAGAACATAGGAGCAGCCATCCTGTGTTCATCTAGTGCTGTATTACATCTCCAAGAGTGGCTGTAACTTGGCAATTAAGGAAGTGTAAAAATGAGGCAACCCATGTTGATGCCTTTTCCCTAACACTGTCCCAGTTTCCAACTATGTTCAGGGAATTTCCTGAGCTTGTGATGGTGCAATAACCCCCAAAAAGTCTCTTCTTGGAATATTTTTTCTGGTCTCCCCTTGGGACTGTGCAAATTTCAGGCATCTACAGCCTCTTTCGTTAAGGAATTCCACAGGCTTACAACCTGTTGTATCAAAACCACCTCGATCTGTTTGTTTCAAACATAGTTTAATTTGATGGGCCCTAGTTACGGGAAGGTATTTGGATCAATTCCTAACCATCTTTTCCATGACACGTGCTTTTGTAGACATCTATTATATCTTCCTCCTAAATTATACGTAGTTCCACATTTAATATGCGAGGAGTCCTACTGGCATAGAAAAATAACCATAAATCAGACACTCTGTTTTTAAAATAAATATGACAACCATGAATAATTTAAATTCCCCTTTTGAAGGTTGCTTCATTATAATACCATTATTTGATTTAATCATATTGATTTTGTAATCTTGCTTGGCAAGATTGTGGCTGTATAGCAAGCCAAAGAGACAGTCAAGATGGAACTGTACTGTCAAACCAGAACACGTGGGTAAACAGAAACCTGCAGTAGGGCAGAGACTGGGACACGGAAAAGTACTGTCATAATTTATAGGCAAACACCATAGCCAAGTTTCTCAGCAATAACGTGCTGGCGTGTACGCTGCTGGATAATCTAGACAATAATCAGGCTGTGATAATAATCCTGTGCTAATAAATATTTCACAAGCTGCTGGTAGGGTCAGAAATTGATTTACAGATCAAAGTGGAAAGACATGTGAATGAATTCTAATTAATTCGAACAAAAGATCAAAAAAGGAGCATTATTTTTAGACGGTTTGAATAAATTATTTGGTATTATCATATAGAATATATTGATCCTTGAAGGTAAAGTGTGGCTTTTTAAAATTTTGATTTCTGAAGTTCTGAAAGTTCAGAAATTTAAAAGCAAATGAGTAGAAGTGGGAGATTGATTGCAAATTCTGGCAGGGAGACCTGTAGCCTCCAGAATTTGCCTTCTAAGCAGAGGGTACACTACCTCTAGATGCAGGCTGGGATTTATCTATTCAAACATGAAGGCATCTGAGCTAGATATTGCAGAGTACTATTCCTGAATCATGTAGGAGGAGGAATAAGTAAATGTAATGGCGCAGTTCACGTGACCAAATGCAGATGTCCTCCTCAAAGTGGGATGAATCATTTCCACATTGTAGGTGTCCAGAGTTTACACATGAATCCCACTCACTGTCTCTTACATTACAGCTTGTCCCAGCTCAGCCATTTCCCTAAGGACAACGGCATGCTGTCCTTGTCCTTGTCAGTTCCTAGTCACTTGGGAATTCCTGCCTTTTAATCTGGTGGTTTTACCATCGGTTGCGCTACCGTGAATCCTTCATGCAGTCCCTCAGGATGTCTTTATGGAAAGGATGCGGCTTCCCAGATAACATTGTGGAGGAGGAAAGGACTGGGAAGCAGCTGTGAGGCGTTTCTTGCCTTCAGCCAAGGCTGTGACTCCAAGCCACGTAGCCTCTACTCTATCGGCCCGCCTTGGGAATGGCATCGCTCGCCAGGCGGTGGTGCGGGGCCAGCGTGGCCCTCGCGCAGACCAGCTGCCCCTGTGGCTGCACGGGTGCTCTGGCTTGGCTGGGTTCCCAGTCAGCGCTGCCACAGCTCTGCAGGTACTGCTGTCTGTCTGTCTGTCTGTCTGTCCGTCTGAGCGAGCAGCAGCCTTTGGGGAGAGCAGTCGTGCCTTTGCGGATGCGCCCAGTGAGACAAGACTGTGTGGGGCTGGCAGTGGGAACTGGCAGGTGGCAGCGAGCTGTGACTGTGGGACTCAGCGCTGGGGTGAGGGTGTTGGCAGTAAAGTGAGATGAGGTGCCAGATGAGAGTGAAAAGTGGCAACTGGCAACGCAGCCTGGCTGCGGCTGCTGGCACCGAGATGAGGATTTGGCAGTAAGAGGAGGCTCTGTGCTCCCTGTCAATGAAAAATGACTCTTAAGAGTAAGATGTCACACTGTTGCTGACATCGGTGAAGTGTTTTTTTACAGCAATGCATGTCTCCTTGCTAACGGCTCTCTTCTAGGATTGTTTATGTCTCTCGTCCTCCCAGTCCTGCAGTTCCCTGGGGAATCCTGTTCAAGTGGCCCTTAGAAGTTGCTGCTCACTGTGCTGTATATTATTTCTCAGTAGAAGTGAGCGATCAAAAGGAAATTTTGCTCCTTTTCATTCAGATGAAGTGATTGTGTGAAGGGATTATACAACCTGCCTCATTGAAATGCTTGGAGAAGGAGCACTGATCCCAGGTCCCTTTCCCTTTCCTGCCTGCCGAGTGTTGGTAAGACGTTCAAGCCAAGGAGGTTCCTGCAGGTGGCAGGAGATGGTGCTGACCCTGCGGGCCTGGCCGGGGACAGCAGGGTGCTGAGCTGCCCAGCTGCTGCTGCTGCTTCAGCTTCTCTCCGCTGTGCAGAGGAAGGAAGGGATTGCTGCAGGAACACGTGGCCTGGCCTGGGCTCTTGTCCACTGCGGTCGTCTGCCACCATGTCACCCGTGCAGGCTGCAGGAGACTGGTTTCTGCCTTCCTCCTCACGTTTTTTCTTCCTTGTGTCCTCTTGTGCTAAGAAAGACCTCGAAGTAGCAAGACGTTCTCTTAGTGACTTCTACACCGTCTGCTGGCCACGTGCAGGGACGCACTTGTATGGAAGGAAGCACGGGCTTGTGTAGGGCCACACTGCGAGCAAAAGGTCCTGCTCAGAACATCGGGCTTCAAACCCAGCCGGCGCCTGCCGTGGGAACCAGCGGGGCGACTGAAACCGTTCAAGGGCAAAGAGACTGTGTGAGCACAAAATGGGTTGTTCTGTTGCTCTGGTATGCACGCTGTCTCTGCATAGAACAAGAAACTGCTTGGCTTAATTAGAGTTAGGAGGGAAGTCAAGGCTGAAGTCAGGTAAGATAATTCTGTCCAAAAAGCACGTGTTATAGATGAAATGTAACCAGCTTGAACGAAAGGGGCCGAAAGGAGTCTTGGGGCTGTCTGCGTAACAGTATGAGTAATACCATACTGCATCAAAACTGCCTCGATAAGTCTTAGAAATACCAAATTTGGGTGCGGATGTAGCAGAATTGTGACTAATGAATAAAAAGAAATTAGCGGCAGGTCATTAAATAGGTACTGTTTGTCTGATAGGAGTCTAGGCAGAGAAGGGGAGGTGCAGGGCTGGTGAAAAGGTGGGTTTAAGAAAACAAGGAATAACTGCTAGAAATTAAAATAAGTCATTAGGAAAAAAACGGGAAATAATTTAAATAGTAGCAATTAGATATAATCACCTGGAAAACAAAGAAGGGTGGGATATTCCGGTCACAGAAGTGTGGACACCTACAGTGGTAAAGCTGACCTGTGGCCCCAAGCCCCCCAGAATGCTGAACAGCATCCTTGGGACAACCCACTGGACTCATCAGGCCCACGTCCAAAAGGACTTGGTGCACAGGGGTGGGGTGAGAAGGGATGGGCTTGTGCCCCAATACTACGTGGAGAAGGGAGGGCAGTAGAATTGTAATGTGACAGAGCTTGCATGCGATTTATCAGATTTCTTCATAATAATACAATTATGAATTACTACTACTTGTACTAACAGGCAGCAGAATTCTAACTCAGAATTGTTGTCTTTGTAGCGATGCAGTTGTGAATGAATACTACTAATATTAGACATTTGTTCATTAGCCAGTTAAGGTATTGTCAGTCTTTTAGAAGTGAGTTGATTAATCAATAAATATCCTAACTGTTAATCAGTTACATCTTAGGTCTTCAATCCAAAGGGGAAGACTCAGGCACATAGTATACCATCATCCTTATTTTAAAAGCTGTTTTATACGCAAAAAGCTAAACCCATTTCATTTCCCAAAGACTTCCCAACTAGTTAGCCGCAACAACCAAGAAAATAGAACAGGGAGTACTTTGGTGTCCTGTGACGTGGGACTTTTTGCAGTGAACGTTCACCTCGTGCTTTGATTCCAATACCATTATGGCATTGATCACTGTGGAGTCAAAGAGAGCCTGCAGCGGCGCAATCCAGAAGGGCGTATGGAGTCCTGATGTGGCTGTTTTGTGGGGGCTCAATGCCACAGCTGAAGGCAGCGAGACGCCGTGCTGAAATGCTTCAGCAGCAGAGACTGCAGCTGCATACACATTGCTCGTGGCAGGGAACGTGTGCAGTGTTAGAAAGGTCGGGCACGGCAATTAGTGCGTGCGACCTGGAGGTGAAATTACCGACGTGAGACAGAAGATACATTCAGACAGAGCGCGCCGAAGTATGGAAACTAACACCAAGGGGATAAAGCAAAGAAAACAGCATCTTAAAAAAATAATTTAATTTTGGTGGTTTGTATTACTTCAAAGGAGACTAAAGACATAAATGCATTGTGCGTTGATGGTGTCTTTCCGTTGCCAGAAGACAGCTTGTTTCTTGTTTTAGTCTCTTGCTTCAAAATTTCAGATTCCGACAAAAGAAAGCAAAGCACATGCTTAGCAGCTTTGCTTAGTACAGCCTGCAATCAGCAACATTCTTTCGAACTCTGCTCTGAAGCTTGCAAAGTAAAGGCTTCATCCTGCCAGGCAGCCGTATTAAGTATCACAAGGCAGGCCGTCATAATGCCAGTTCAGTGTGGCGAGGAGCATTTAAAGTTGAAGTAAACTCATAATGCAAATCAACAAGGAAGTACAGATGAGATGATGACTTTTTTCTCATTAAACCCTAAGCAAAGGGGTAAGAAGCCCAGTTTCTGCTGCTAGCCTTGCTTGTTTGAGCATCACAAGCCAAAATACAAAAATATAATTTGGAGCAAGGAACAAAACTCTTCAGGACTCATAAACTGCTGAGAGAGCTCATCTCGCTGTGCTACACGTGGATCCCCTATTGCTTGTCCCCTCTCCCTGGTCCCATTAATCTTGCACTCTCTGCTGCACATTGGCTCCGCTTCAGCAGGACGGACGGAGAACGCCACTGCTGGAGCCTATTTGGTAGCATGATTAGGCATTTTATCAAGAAGTACAGATTCAAATTCTTCAGGCTGAAGAGGGCCTAAAACTCAGATTTTTCAGTTCCCAGGGAACTGCATTAACCCATAGGATATCGTGTTGTCTCCTCTGCTACAGGATGTCAGAATTTTCTTCAATGAAAAATAAAGGAAAAGGCTAATGTAATTTTACAGTTGCTCAGAGCATTCAGTTATGCTCTATTGTTTTCTTGCTATTTCTGTGCATCAGCCTTCTGATAAATGGTACGTTAAGAGGAAGGAAGGTTTTAACCCTACGTCTCGACATGCAGCAGGAGTGCTGGAGGGATTCCTGCTCTTGCATGTTTGTTAAAGAATTCTTGCTGGGGGGGTTCTGCACAGAGCTCTGAGATCCACAAGATGAGCTGTGCTGCCAGAGGGCTGAGCATCCTGCTGCTGCCCTGGAGGGAGTTTAGGAAGAGAGCTGTGGAAGACACTGCCGCAGAGGCAGAGGAGAGAGAGAGAGAGGCCGTGTTCCAGCAGGCAGAGAAATGCAGGAGGAATGAGGACTTTGCACAGGTTTGTGGAATAAGAAGGAGAGAGGTAAGCGACAGCCAACGCTGGTTCACAACCACCCTAAGTAACTTCCAGTGTGTTTTCTTTGTGGGTCTGTGATTTTGTACAGGGTTATGAGTACACAGCTCCCCTCTCCCTGCAGCGTGGGTCAGACCTCTGTGTCTTGTTCTGGAGAGATGCGCATGCCTTTCACTGCAAAGATGCCTTTACAGATACTTAACGAGGAGTTAATCTGGCCTTTCCATTTTTGCTACTGCAGAGTGAAGACGATTCCAGGGCGATGGACAGGCAAGTGAAGGGGAGAAACAGTTCTTGTCCAGGTAGTCTCTAGCCAGCCCTACATCACATGTCCAAGTAAAGACATGAAAGGGAAATGAAATGAGGAAAGGCAAGGAAATAAGTGAAACTCATTGCATTTTTCATCAGTTTTTGTTCATGCAGTCTTTTTGATAGGGATATTAACTGTTGTTAATTTCAATCAGCTGTTCTAAATACACAACTATTTTAACCCCTTTGCGTACATTGGCAAAATTAATACAGGTCACTGTTTGTTTTTAACACTTGGTATTGTCCATTTAATTGTAAGGAAATGAGAAGGAGCAGCTGTGCCAACATATTATTATTAATGTATTTGAAAACAGTGAGTAATCTACACAGTTCAATTATAGGGATCCCCATGTCCCCAAGCCAACAATTGCAGAGATTTACATTTTAATTGATATTTTATTCTGTAAAGGAAAATAAAAGCCCACAGCTACCCAAGTCCTTACAATTAATTAGGCACAAAATACTCCATAAAGATTAACAGTGCCCTCATCCCAGGAGCACTCAAAAAAAAACCCCCAGAAGGCAAAAGAAGCACTTTAAAATCTGTAAGCTATCAGTACAACATGTCTAACAACAGTTCACAATCCACAAAACAACACATGCATTTGCAGTGAGTAATTACTCATTAGAATTGTCAGGCGTGGCATGAATTTGAGCACATATGGCATCCTTAATTTCCATTGCCTGCTTTAACCTTAACACTATAGTTCTTAGGAGGGCACATTGTTTGGTTAAGGGATCTGTCAGTATGTAGGCTCCGCTCCACAAAAAATATTTGCCGCTATTTTTCCATTTACAGACTAGGACAAAAGCAGGTCACAGCTGTATGTACGTGCGTTTGCAATCTTGACATCCAGGTGATGTCCAAACCAGTACCATTTTGCTTTTGTGTTCCACATGCACAGGCCAACCCTGCCCTGAATCTTCTAAATGTACTGGACTGCAAAGTAAAATCGCTGAGAGCCCGTTTCAGTACTCGAGTGGATTTCTTCAGTCCTGTTCCGTGGCCCGGAAAGACTGGAGTACCTCCTTTGCACCCATGACACCCTCCAGACATTGTGGAGCCGTTGCTGGCCATCCCATGTCGGCAAGGCGGTATAATCCCACCTACCAAGCTGTGGCGTGTTCTGCTGCTCCTCGGGTGTTGATGGATGAGAAGGCAGCATTCATCTCGTTTGCCAGATTTATCATATGCTCTGCGTTCCGTCTCCATACGCAGTGCCTTCCCATAATGATGAACTGCCTCTCTGATGTAGCGTCCCAAACCACAGCTGCCAGTACGCGCAGAGCCGAACAGTGTGCAGGCCCTCCACAGCCATGTGCCTTGGCAGGCTGACACAACTTCTGCCCTTAAGCCTGCTGACAAAAAGCAAGTCTCACAATGCACCGCAGGGAAGTGTCCTCCTGGGAACCGCTCTGCCTTCCCATGGAGAGGGTGGATTTGCCCCTACCAACGGCCGTGAGACTGTTAGGCACGGCATGAGCAGCAACAACCATTGACTGGAGCCTGTCAGGCAGGAGCATGCGTGGGAGCAGAGGGAGTTTGCCTGTCTCCAGCTTGGCATCCACACACGCGGGCTGCTGTGTGGATAATTCCTAATATGTACCTGCCTCATAAGGTCAAATATTTTCTGTACGTTGAGTTACAGGGGTCAGGCAGTCTTTGTCACATCTTTTGGCAGACGTTGCTGCATATGAATTTGGGCATCTGCCCATCCTCAAGAGATGTTCCAGTGAAAACTGAACCAGACACTGGAAGGGCTTAGTGTCCAGAAGACTTCAGCTGGTGACGTTATTCATTGTTAGAAGAAAATATCACAGGAAAGGTAATGCAGAGCCAGAATACAGTGGTTTTTGCCATCTAAAGTTTGCAAATGAGCATGTACAGAGATTTCCTGGCAGTTATTTACAGATGTGGGCATATTTTCCCATGGACGCCAAAGCATATTTCCACAAGATTGGATGAAACCTCCTAACAAAACCAGTGCTTTGCCTAGTTAATAATAAAGCTGTTTTTAATAATAATGTAGCAACAAAGAGAATGACTTAAAATAGAAAATCATCTGGTTTTGCTATTCAAGTGCTCATAATCATCTTTTCCCCTTTGAATGAGCTGTGCCTATAGCCTGTACCTGAATATTTTGGCTTAGTTTCAGCTGAGAGATTTAGAAGCAACTGAAGGAAAGAGCTGAGAAAAATTCTTGCAGCATTTCTCAAAAAAAAAAAAATTAAAATCCAAATATATGTGAGAAATAGAGCCAATTCTCAACAGCAATGATCAATATTGTTGCTGCAGACATTATGTTATATAGCACTGTGAAAATATGGCTTTGCCCCTGTGAGAACCGGCTTGAGTCCAGCAGCAGTAGGCAGCACCTGCATTGCACCCTGCAGTAGGACTGCTGCTTTTTCGTGGTTTCCCTGACAGAAGTGCATGAAATCTGGCACAGGTGAGACTCCTCACAACTTCTGCATGCTCAGTCTTGTATGTCCTGAGTAAATCAGGTTTGCTGTGTGCTAGCAGGCTGCCTGTGTGCTGTGGCGTAGGGTTTGCGTCCATAAACTCAGTGTCCCCATTTGCAGATCTGATCTGCACGTGTCCAATAGTCTTTTCTTCAGGACACCCAGCAGCTGCGTCTGAAACCGTCATTCCCAGCCAAACTGCCCAACGCTTAGAAGTAAGCAACAAACAGGGGAGTCCTTCTAGTCCATCCAGTCTTGTCCCAGCTCTCCCCCCTGGGCTGAGGAGGAACAGGAAATAATTCCCCACGAACCTGGAGCGTTGGGCAATGCCGTGCAGGGTAATTAGTGTGACTGTTGTTTTTGCTGTCTGCGTCTGTGTCATCTAGATTTTTGTGCTATCTATCTGGCATGTCCTAGCCTCTTGTGCCCTTGAACTAAGTAAAACTACCGTTCTAATAAATACACTTTCTGTAATTTCTATTCACTTTCTGTAATTTCTATTCGCTTTCTGTAGTTCTGTTGACTTGATGTTAAAATGGTGTGCAAGCAAATTTGATGCCTAAAATTATCACAAGGCAAACTAAGCTGATAAAGGTTTGAAGTAATACTAATTCTGTTTAGTTCCAGAGGTAGTTAGTAATTATCAGTCCTCTATTAAAGGACACAATTGCAAACAGATCCTCCCAGCTATGTTGTAAGGAATTTCTGCTTACTTCAAACAGTTTAGACCATTTTTTTTTAATTTGGCTTTATTTCTCTTATTTCAGAATATTATTTAAGAAACATTTTTCTCTTCACCTTCCTAGAAGAAGGAAAGGACACAACTTTGAACAATAGAAATTTTAATTAGATGCAAGAAAAAAAAATACAGTAATGGTCAAACACTGGAAGAGGTTGCCCAGAGAAGCTGTGGACTCTCCAGCTATTAAAAACTCGACTGTACAAGGCCCTGAGCAACCTGTTGGATGGGCTCAGAGCAGGGGGGATGGACTAGATGATCTCCAGAAGCCCCTTCCAAGCTAAACCTATTTTATAACCTTATGTTACACAGGTAGCATTTCACGTCTCTGTTACATCTGGAAAGATGCCCAAACCCAGAAAGAAAATATGCCTTTGGGAGCTACTGTGGTGTAAGTGTGGTATAGCTGCTGCAAACCATGTCCCTCCATTCCTGGCTGCAAACATTTTGCTTTGTAAGTGATGTCAGCCCTAAAAGCTATTAGGGTAAGATTACATGCAACACGAAGAGCTGCATTCTCAGCTCCCAACATCACAGTTTTTTTCTTGTAATCCTACGACTGTAACTGATGTAGCCTTGGGAAAAGCGTTTTTAATTCATGTGCTGTTCTGTTAGTTTTGTCGAATCTGCACGTGCTGCTGGTTGTGTCCCTGGTTCTGTAAGCCCTGCCACGCTTCCTTACTTATATTGTCCTAGTCAGCCATAGTAAAAAAAGCAGAAATGTCCACATTAGTAAGGCTAAGCCACTGCCGAGGTGTTTGCAAATGGTGTGCACTGGCCCATCGCTCTGCACAAGCAGGCTCCAGTCTGCTCTCGCTGGGCGCTGCTGTAATCTAGTTGTAACAATGAGGTCTCCGATATTAACCTGACAGTACTGAGCTACTTACCTCTGAACAGAGAATATCAACGGTTGAGTAAATTTCCATTACGCTGAATTTATATTATAAATATATTTATATGTTTGCATAAGCCCCTGCTGCTAAAGTTAGAGTATGCCTAAAGCTGTAAGCTAAAGTTGTTGATCAAATCCCTTTCATTTGTGGGGATAAAGTCAAGTGGTGAAGTTCCTTATATAAACGTGGAACAGATGAAACCCTAACAGCTGAGCAGACCAGACAGTGGGCGGGGTAAAGCTGTCAGTCACGATGCAGAAAATGGAGTTACACTGAATTAGCATTTTCTTTGCAAAGTAGCAGGAAGATAAAATTAATATATTGCAGTAAGGGGGAGATACTTTATATTCCATCATTACCTACTACAGCTCGTTAAAAAATAACTAGTCATGTGAAAAAACATCCCACCAAATTAGGGGGACTAGTTAATCTGCAGACAGTTTATTCAGGAGTTAATTAAAAAATAAACTGAATAATTTTGAACTTGAACAACTGCTTGCACCCTGAAGAAGTTCTTTTTAGTCTGGAAAAAACTAAACATTTTACCCATAATTAAAATGGGTGAGTGCCATGACATGGGGAACTCCAGGCCACGTAGTCTGCCCCGAAGAGAAATTGTGGAGAACATGCTGTATTCAGTATCATAACTACTGCCAGTCAACAAGATAAGGGCAGACACTGCCCCGGTGTGCAGGCTGTAGGATGGATGTGGCTTCTTCTTAACGCTGCTAATGTCAGATCCTGCCATATTTTCAGCTGTCAGGAGCCAAACGCGTTCCAGCTCTGCACAGTGCCGTAATGTCTGTGTAGCTTCTCCTAACTGATATATTTTGCTGAGAAGTCAAAGAGAAGACCAGGTGTTACACCAGCAACTCAGAAATCCACATCTGGGTTGAGAAACTCTGAAACAATTACTTGATGTAATAGACTTTTTGAAAGCATTTATGAGATATTAAATACGTACTCGTTAACTTTCTGATACAGAAAATTACAGTATGTGAATAACTTTCACGCAGATTCACAAGCTACTAGATATATGTCAATAACAGCATATATATTTGATGGAGAAAGCTTATAGGCTTAGTTATTCAACAAAGCTTCTGCTGGAGCAGAATTAAGTTGGTATATAATGACATTTTCACATTAGAAGAAAAGCGAAGTAAAAACCTGTCAGGTCAAGCAAGACAGGTAATATCTGCAGAAAATCTGATGCTGCCCTTCAGGCATTCAGCTTAGTATCTGTGGGCTGTAGTTGTTCATCATGATCCTAAAGCCACAAAAGGAAATTAGTCTTTGCAATATTAGATCATAAGGTATTTTCTTATCTGAATGCAAGATAAATACACATTTTTGATTAGTAAAAGAAACGAAACTGGAAAAAGGTTATTAAAGGAATGTCATAGTGGCAACAATCCGTAACAGTTATCCCGATTAAACCTGCAAACCTCTATTATCTGAAGAAAGAAACAAGGCGCCTGTGTAAGCCTTGCTCTTTGTCACCCACTGGAAAGCAGGAGTAATTATAGCGAAGCCTAAAATACATGGCATGAAACTGCTGCCAGTGGGAGTTAAACCAAGCTACGCAGTTTCTTTAAATGCAATAGATTGGATCAGTCTGAGGCGTCGCAGAGGGCATGCGGTAAATTCTTACTTTGCCGGGGAGAGGGAGGTAGGCGCCTCCCCAGGCACTGCTGACGCAACCCATGGCGGTGAGGGGGAAGAATTGCTGAGGTACCTGTCTCATTCTCTCTGTGCTAATGGAACTGCTCAGGTGTTAATGGATTATTACATTGCACACGTCTACCGCAAAATACGCAGGCAGCTGTTCAAAAAGTCACATTATATCTGTAATATTCTGCTAAAAGAGGAGAAAGAGATTCAATAAGTACATGATGGAAGGTACATCATTTAAAGGTTTTCAGCCCCAATGCATGCAAATACACACAGATTTAAACACAATGCACTTCCTGAAAATGTTATTATTTTTTTTTAAATTATATTACCTCTTGAGCTTTTAATGGAATTCCTTCCTTTGCAGTCAGTGAAGAGTGGATGTCCTTATACAGAGCCTCTATTTGCACTACATAAAGCACTTCAAAAATGCTCAGTAAGAACTTTCTGGATGAAAACAATACACAGGTATTTTTAAAAAGCTAATGTTTGGGATAACCTTTAACTGGAAACAGGAGTAATTGAATTTTTTTATGTTCTTGACCAGTTCTGCAGTTCCTGATCTCTAAAATAAGTAAACCGACAGCCCCACAGGTCTGGCCGCATGGAAGTTGTGGGTTTGTTCACGCGTTTAACACACCATTAGTTGTCTACGTTTACATTCAGACAGGGGACACTGAGCCAACATCTTCCTCAAACATCGTGAGGCCTTCTGCATACATCCCGAACCTACTGCACAAAAAGAAGTGGTGAAAAAAAGCTGAAACTCTTGAAATAAATAGATCCACAGCTGCCCTTTGTGTCTCAAAGCCTGTTCAAAAAGTCTGTGAAGTCCATGAAGTTACTCACAGGCTGAAATTACATTATTCTTTGGGCAGTGAGTGCTCAGCACTGTCTAGGAAAATGCCAGAAGTTCAATGGCATTGCTCACGTGAGTTAATTTACTTCTTTGTGTCTAGGCCCTATCTTTAGATTACATCACATAATCCCCTGAGGAGTTGTTTTGCCATTCAGCCGAAGGCTTGCCAATGGAAAATTTATTTGAAATTTTGTCTGAACACAGATACCTGCTACCTCTGGCTGGTGGATTACAAGGTATGGCTTGCTGCAGGTTTCCAGCCACAAGTCCAACGCAAAAACTCCCAGTATGAAAACCTGGAAATGGCAAATTCCTTTTACAGTAGGAGCACAAGGAATTACTAAAATAGACATTTTTGGAACACAGTTGCTCCAGCATCTCAAACATAGTTTTACTTTGTAGGAAATAGCAATGAGCTTGATGCACTAGGGACCAACAGAAGTAAAGAGAGGAGAATGTACTTTTAAAGCACTTTGTTGCCTTCAAGAGATTTTTCAAATGTACCTACCGTGTGAGATGAGTTGATCTCCAGCTGGTTCATTGAATAATTTAAATGCTTGAAAAATGAAAGGAATATGTTTGAGACCACATTAATGTGCAGTTCCAACCACTGTCACCAGGCTGTTTGCTGCCTTATCTCCAGCTATGCTGTATGTAGGGCTGATTTTTGTTCATTATGTGCTAGTCCTTCCCCACTATGTTATGACTAAATTTCACTTTGTCCTTGCCTGGCTGTACACAGAGTGATGCAAACACAAGGGCATAAGAATGAAAACCAGAAGGGAAAGCTATCTCAAACTACTAACGCTTCTTCTCATGCTGAGGAAACAATGTTAATTTATTTTACTTCAGGATGGCTCTACAAGATTGGCCTTTGAATCCAGACCAAATCTTGTTGACTTCAATCCCAGGCAGATCGGCAATTTAATCTAGAGAAAGATTAAATAGCAATTTACAAATGACAGCATTAATCTGCCTGTTACGAATTTATTTTTATTTCTACTATTAATAAATTAGGTAAAAATAAATTCTGCTTTTTTGTAATCTGTTTCTTTCCATGTGTACTTCTGCAATGAGTCACTTTTAAAGAAAATCTGTTCACTAAATTTTCTCCTGCTAGATTTTTCTGTGGTGGTAGCAATGACTCCGCAATCAGATGAGGTTCATGTACAGGGCGCTACCATAAAGACCGCATATACTTATAGCACACAATCATTTTTAAGACTTAATTTCAGGATGTGCTGAAGTACAAAGTGGTAATATTACAGGTACCATTTTCAGTGCAAATGAGATGGCAACACTGACCTGGAATGCATTTGGGACTCCTTATTACTTAGCTCGTGGTATCTAGTAAAACACACTTTAAATAAAAGCTTGATAATGTTATACTGGATGAAGAAATTTGATTGAAGACTCCGGCAAACAAGTTGCTTCTAAAAATGGATGGTGGCTTAGGTAAAATTAATGAACAGCCTGAGAAAGTCAATTCCACGGTATTTACTAACCTATTACTAGCAATTCCTTGGATCTTAAGTTAAACACCACCACATCTGACAAACATCCAAGTAATGCTAAATCAGGCAAATCCAGCACAACATCAAGACTATGGAAATTTGGACAGGTCGCATACATTGCATCACCCGCCGGCGCGACGTCAGTACAGCACACGCTGAACCGGACTGGGTGCTGGGCCGGTGGCAGAGGAAGGGCACCCACCAAAACCAGCACACTATTTCAAGGGTGGAAATGCACATCTGGAGGGTTACAGGGTTGGTAATTACCATCACTGTCCTCTTCTGTAGCAAGACCTGAACAGTCTTGAGAGAGCTCTCCCCAAAACAGAAACAATAGAGGTGAAAATGCCTTTTGGTCCTGTTCCACACAAAGAATGTCTTCATTTTAGGCACTCTACTGGGAATGTTTATGCTGGATTTCTTCTTCTGCCTCACTTATCCCATCTGTGCCGTTTGCTCATTAACTTAAGGGAAGCCAAAAGGGAAATGTTCACTACCCTTCTGTCCTCGCTATCTTATCCTCTTCATTGCCCCAGGGCACGGCTGTTAGCAACAGAACGGGAACCACCACGAGGCCCTCCACTTTCCCAAAAACATTTTCAGCAGATTGCCAAGAGCTGACAACGTGTGTGTTTTTGTGCTCCCCCACCCCTGCCATCCCCCCCCCCCGCTGCTGCCGGGGGTTTGTAGGGCTGCTGCTCTGCTCTGCCCGGCGTGTCCTGGCGCACCCGCTGCGCGCTGAGGGCAGACCCTTAATTGCGGCACTGACTGCACCCGGCTCGGGCATCTGCTGCTCCGGCGGGCTGCAGCGGGGGGCTGCCTGGCCACCCCCTCTCCCCACGGACACCCACAGCACCCCAGGACCACCCTGCTGGAGAGGACCGAGTGAAATAACAAAGGTTGCAGCACTAGGGCTTTTCCTTCAGAGCGCGTTTTTGTCTTACGGTCAACACGGCACACGTGGTTGCTTGAAAAGTCTCGCGGTTAGGGACGACCCCGCTGCCCGCTGGCCCCTCATGCCAGGACGATGACCCCTCTGAACACACTCAAATATTGTGATACTGACCACCCGCCCGGCTGACAGCGACTGGGATCATCTCCCTGGTATTCATACTGGGACACATTTTGTTGCTTTTCAGACATTACTGGATACCCACAGTACCCACGGTTTTTCTCTCCTTGAGCGCACAGGAAAGATTTCTCTATTATTCATCTGCATCATTCATCGCTGCCATCTCTGAATTTCCACCACTTCTCACCTCCCCTTAAGTTTGATGCTGTTTGGCCACACTTTTTCCCAGCTCAAAGACGTACAAGGAGTGAACCACGAACCAGAGTATTTACATATTTGTAGCATTTACATTGTGCACGCTCAAGGTGTAAAAAAGAAAAGCAGCAGTATCTCCCTTCAAGATTGTAGCCGAATTCTATCCTATTGAAGTGTATCAAAAGCAAATGAAAAAGGACCCAAGTTCTGCCTGGGACTTGTCTATGTGGGAATGTTATTTTCCATTAGGAAGGGTACACATTTGAACAGCTGCTGAATTCCCATGTTTATTTTGCATCATGAACACTTTAAACTGTTCATTCACTTTAAAGTGATCTAAGACAATTCACGCAAGTCTCTGGGACTTGTAGTGTGGGTGGTGTTATTTGAGGAGAGCTCTCATAATGAATAGCGCTCTGCATTTATCAGTAAACCAAGGCCTTTGGCACCAGGTTTTTGCAAATGCAAATTTATTCACAAACCTAGTAAGACTGTACTTAAATAGGCCTTATTTTATTCTTCATGTGATCACTGTTGTTATGAGACAAATTTGCTATCAATTGCACCTCACCTTAACACACCTCCTCACGTTATGATGTACTGAGCTCTGCCATCATGACTCAACTGTTCTTTCACTAATGCAGCTTTTCAGTGATCACTGAAGCATTTCATTTAGCGCTACTGTATTCTACAGGTGTAAACCAGTTTACCTCTTAGATCAGCAAGCTCTACTTCCTCCGCAAGAGAAAAAAAATAATTCCAATTGCATTATTTTCCCAAACGCTGTCATATCCCTCCTTAGCTACACCGCTTTTCAGTAACTTGTAGGAGAAGGGCTGCCCCCTGTGCTTCCAGGGAAAGGATGCAGGCAGCTGGGGCAGGTTTTCCCCCTCCCCTAGCCTCAGGTTCTAGACTAACACTGACTGGATTCATTCGTGTATTCCAGACACTTTTTAGGATGAAGTCACCTTCCCGAGTCATCTGTCTCCGTTAGCTAGAGAGACAACCCAGACAATTTAAACGAAAACACACTCTCAGGCATTTACGTTGGCTGCTATGGATGCACCAGATGACACAGAGGAATCTTCTCTTCAGTTCTAGCACTTCCACGTCATCTGCACCTTCCAGTTAGGCAAGAGGAAGAGAAATCACACATGAAGAGCATTGAAGAGAAATAAACAAAGGTTAGAAAAGTAACTAATCCTTGTGGGTTGGTTTGTTTATTTTTGTATGTGTGTGTATTTTAACTAAAAATTGTTTCCACATTTTCCCTTTGCTGACTGTATCCTTTCATTACCTATAGTCTCTCCTGGCTCTTAATTTTTTTCTTCCTTGACGTTAGTGTTCCTTAAAAGAACTATTAGTTGTAGACTAGAACTAGTCCTTTGTGCCTTTTGGACAATTTCCCAGCCTTTCCAAATTTACCATTTCAACAGCACTTTGGTCCCTATTTACATACGTTCATTTCACATCTGCAATTTGATTTCTGTCCCTCTATGGCACCTCACCGCCCGTACTTCTGTGAGACACCGGAGCGGAATCGTTTCCTTTTGCTCTTGTAGAGAAATTCTCAAGAGGCCAGTAGTGAAATATCTTTTAAAGAGATACTGAAACATAACAACACTTAAAGCCGTAAGGAAATTTAAGCAGTTTAAAAGGATTATTTTACTCTCCCACCCTTGACCATGTGCTGGAAGAACACCCTTCCCCACAGCTGAGACATATTGCATTTTCCTTACCATTTCTATTAAAAAAAAAAAAAGGCAAGACAATTGTTTAAATAATCAGAGTATATAAATTTTAACAAGCCTGGTAAAACTGAGACAAGTGAATTGTTTCTGAATCTGTGAATGAATGCTGACGTTCTCTTTTGTTAGTTGCAAAAAACCAATATTGCTTTTTAAAGAGTCTGTTTCTTATTCAGAGTTAGAATACTCATTATTCTAGTATCTGAGCTCCAAAATGTGCAGCACAATGCTCCTTGACACCTTGAAGCTATTTTACTTAAAGGAGAAAAGTGTATTAAACTTCCCCAACATTGTCAAATCAAGCTTGCAGAAGACCATAAATAGCGGGTGCAGTTGCCAGCACACTCTGAATTCTATTTCTTGCCCAACTGATCTTGTGTCCTTACTGGGATAATGGGCCCTGTGGAAAAAACATGATCATACAAGGTGCTGAATACAGGTTGTAACTACGGCCTCGATGTTTTTTCCCTTCGGGTGTAGACTGACCCCTTTTCAGGAGAATGAAGGAAAGAATTAATAGGGCTCCCACCCCCCATTATCTAGAAAAATACACGCAGCAGATCTGTGAAGCCTGATCAGTGTGGCACTGGGCAGCGTCCAGCCATGCACGTGTCTCAGACTGCTGAGCTGGCATGACTTGAATATTAGGCTCATGTCAGGGGCTCACAGTTTGACCTTCAAAATATTGATGTGGAGTTGGTAGGGATGGAACTTTTATTAGAGAAAGTGCGGTTAAACAGCTGTCATGAAAAACAGTCACAGAATGGTAGGGGTTAGAAGGGACCTCTGGAGATCATCTAGTCTAGTCCCCCTGCCAAAGTAGGTTCACCTAGACCAGGCTGCACAGGATGGCATCCAGGCAAGTTTTGAGTATCTCCAGAGTCAGAGACTCCACCACCTCTCTGGGCAGCCTGCTCCAGTGCTCTGCCACCCTCAAAGTAAAGAAATTTTTCCTCATGTTGAGACGAAATGTCCTGTGTTCCAGTTTGTGCCCATTGTCCCTTGTCCTGTCACTGGGCACCACTGAAAAAGAGCCTGGCCCCATCCTCTTGACACCTGTCCTTTAGATATTCATAAGCATTGATGAGGTCCCCCCTCAGTCTTCTCCAGGCTAAACAGACCCAGGTGCCTCAGCCTTTTCTCATGGAAGGGGTGCTCCAGTCCCTTGACCATCTTTGTAGCCCTCCACTGGACTCTCTCCGGTAGTTCCCTTTCTTGAACTGGGGAGCCCAGAACTGGACACAGTACCCCAGATGTGGCCTCACCAGGGCAGAGTAGAGAGGGAGGATGACCTCGCTGGACCTGCTGGCCGCACTCTTCTTGATGCACCCCAGGATGCCACTGGCCTTCTTGGTCACAAGGGCACATTGCTGGCTCATGGTAATCCTGTTGTCCACCAGGACTCCCAGGTGCCTCACTGCTTTGGGAAGTTCTCAGTAAGGCAAGGAATTAATCAAAAACAGCCGTGGCAGAGGGGTTTTTTTTTTTTTAAATCTCTTTTGGGAAAAGACTTGCTGTAAACAGAAATGAATAACTGGAAGATGATTTTCATGCAAAGTAAGACTTAGTTTGACTGTCTCTAAAGAAAGAGTCTCACTCTAAACTGACTGTCATGCAGTGGCTGGTCCTCTTTTTTCACATATCCTAAAAAGAAACCTATGTAATTTTTTTGTCACAGTAAAACTGAGTTCTCACTATTGGTTTAAATCATCTTTCAAACTGTTTTTTCCCCTTTTCCTCATTCCAGCTCATCAGGCCATATGTCTTCATGAAAGAGATGACTAGAATATTGAAGCTAACACCTCTGGAACAACCAGCTCTGCCTACACATCAAGCTGCCAGAAGAAACCATTCTAAAGTTGCAAACACTGTTTAATACTGTACAGTTCTGATTGGTAGGTCTCTCTTCAAGCAAGGTTTTCAGTAGCAGCTGGGTAGGCAGAAAGATGTGAGAAACATTGCAAGAGGAGGAGGAAGACAAAAGTTGTTTTCTATCACAGAATGGTTTGGGTTGGAAGGGACCTTAAAGATCATCTAGTTCTTACCTGCTGCCATGGACAGGGACAGTGTCTGCTAGAACAGGTTACTCAAAGCTCCATCCAGCCTGGTCTTTAACATTTCCAGGGATGGGGCATCCACAGCTTCCCTGGGCAACCTGTTCCAGTGTCTCACCACCTTCACAGTAAAGAATTTCTTTCTGATATCTAATCTAAATCAACCATCTTCCAGTTTAAAACTCTTGCCCCTTGTCCTGTCCCTACAGGCCCTGGTAAAAAGTCCCTCTCCGTCTTTCTTATAAGCCCCCTTTAAGTTCTGAAAGGCTGCTTAAGGTCTCCCCGGAGCTTTCTCTTCTCCAGGCTGAACAACCCCAACTCTCGCAGCCTGTCTTCGCATCTCACAGTACAGCTTCTCAGTCATCAATAAGCAGCAGCACACAGGGTGAAGTGAAAGAGTCAGAAAAAAAGAAGAAAGTAGTTTTAAACGCATAACAACAGACGCAGGAACAGAAATCCCCATTCTTCAACACAAAGAGAGTGCAAGCTCGCTTCCTGCATCCATCTCAATGAGGCATAAGCACTTCTCTGGAAGCACTTTTTAAGACTGTCAGAGTAACTCAGAGTTACTCTTAGTAACTCGGGGAAAATGTTTCCACATTTTAGGTGTGGACAATGAGTTACAGTAAGAGAAGTTATCAGTGAAAAGAGCATTGAGTTTCTCCACTGGCAAAATGTAGTTGCTGGATGAAATTTTTTTTTCCTTCCCTCAAAAACATGTACTTGCCCTTTAAACTAAGAATTATAGAAAAACTTATTTTCTTATAGAAAAACTGATTACTTTTGGTGAGCAATAAAAGCACAACATTCAAAAATAAATCAAGCAAGTTTTTATATCTTTGTAGAAACTGATGTCAACATGCAACCTATTACAATCAAAAGATTATTAATTGTAGCTATTAAGTATCAAAATATAATCAATCCTCTGCTACTTTGCAACGCAGAAGTCATGGAAATACTCATCAAAAGTTCTGGATTCTGTCTTGCAATAAAGTAAGCTTCATCCATCTCCATTACGATCTCTTCACTGTGCTCTGAAGAGAGCAGGAGCACACTGACAAAGAGCAAGGCTGGCAGTGCGTCTGAGTGGTGGTGGGTCTGAACAGTGTTTTGTGAGATGTAGTTACAACAATCCTGACAACAATCCAATAAAACAATCCTGAAGCAAGAGGTCTTTCAATAGGCAACTAGGACAGATACTTAAACAACTTCCCGGGTTTGATGTAGAATATTGGCATGGCACCATTGATGCCGGTATTTTCCACATCAGACTGCAACATCACAAACTATCTATTCTTGCCTGTCATGGGCGGAAGCAATTTAGGCAGCACAACGCCGTGCCAAAGAGGCTGGGCTGAACAGTCTAGAGCGCTGCCCAAATACAGCTGTGACTCAAACTGGAAACACTCACACAGTGTAGTGTGGGTGAGAGGTAAGTAAACAAAAGCTTGCTATCTCCCCGCNAATATTTCTGTGTGTTACAGAAAGCCATCTTGTTATCCTAGCAGCTCCTATACTCAGGGACTTTTTTTTTTAACCCACTATTTGAGGCATAGTTCTGACAGACAGCTGGGCTGCAGTGGAAAACCAAGAAAATTCTGTGTGATCTCAGCTATATATACACAAAGGCCTTAAAAACTGCAAGTAGGGTTTTTAAGCACGCTTGACTAAAGATACTTAGCATCAGTCACATGGAGATATTCACCTTTCATTCCAGTTCACATAATGGATATATTACTGTAACACTCCCATAACAAAATCACAAGACACATACATGTTCTTGGGACAGTCCAGTTTTAGGAGGCGCTACAAAAGTCTGAGAAAATTAAGAAGCTGAAAAAAAATCAGAGAATAAAGAAAAGCTAACATAAGAGTTCATCAATATTTTTCTTCTGAAGCTTGGAGGATTCAGGCATAGTGTTGTATGCAGAGTCATATACATTTTAAACAGAAAAACAAATAAGTTGGCACTGCTATTTTATACTGTTAAATTTCAACTTTTCCACTTCTTTTAAAACAGCATAAAAATAATATCTTGTTTGGAGAAACTTCCAACCATTTCAGAACATGTACAAAGGCAAAAGGTGCTGGATTTGCTCGAACTGAATTTCTCTTAAGTATTCTTGGTTTCAAAACAGATGAGGACTGAATCCATCCCAAACGCTGAAAACTAGTCACACCTGTCAATTAAAGGGACTAAGATAAAAATTTTGCTTACCTCTCCGCGATTAACAATTCTGATTTTAAAAAGAGTTCCATCTAGTAAATAATACACATTTAACAATATATTATGTGTTACTAGAAGGGACACATTAAAAATCAATCTTCAAGAAAGTTTCTTTAATTACAGTAAAGTCACCTTAAACATTTACCTTGCATCCCCCACTTCCAAATCCTTATGGTCCTCAAATGTGTAATGCACCATTTGGGGACACGTTAAATATTAAAGTCAACAACAGCTCTTATTTATATTGAATTCTCAGACTCTTTGCATGGGACAGGAGAAAATATGATTACATTGAATGTTATTGTGTTTACAATACTTAAGAATGCAAAATCAAATCCTACTATGATATAACAGGTTGTATTTAACAATCTTTCAAAACGATACTAGCTTTAAAAATATTGTAAACCGATCCACATCTAGCAAGGTTAAAATGAAGACCAGACACTCACTTCTGCAGGCATTCCAGCTCTGAAGGCAGGTCACAACCTACATAAACTCTGTTCGTTATACTGTATTCTAACAGTGCGCAAAAACAGGGATCCTACAAGAAAAGATCAGTGTTTTATTTAAATCATGCTGCTCTGTGAAGCGAATGTTCAAACGAGTTAACGCGGCATGTGAGCACAGGAGATTTAATAGGACCTTTTCCGGAAATAGAACTCTACAAATGGTGCAAGCATGGTGTAACATGGGAGGAAGATACCTATAGCTGCTGTTAAGTTACATCTGTTGCATGTAGGTGTGGGGAGACAGTGACTAAACTTTCTATTCAGACTATTTCTGGAATAGTACTTTTCTTCTTACCCAGAAAGTCAGACATAACATCTTATCAGATATTAAGAAAAACTCACCTTATTCCTAAGGAAGGACCGTGCATAGGTTCAAAAGCAGACTGCTTCCCTGGCAGGCTGTTATTTTAATTGAGAACAATCACGTCTACCACCCTCCATTTAAAAAGTGAAGGAAGTGCATTTTGTGAAGAATCTAATTGCATAAGGTTACTCAGAACATGCTTACTGGACTTGTAGGCTGCTGGAGAACTTCAGCATTGACGTTCTGACCTCTTCTAGAGAGAAAAAGGAGGTAGGAGCCCGTATGCACAGATCAGCATTACAATTTCCTTTGTGCTTGGAAGTCTACTGTGCAGGTGCCTGAACTGCCCATACTTAGAGGAACCTATGGAGTTCAAATATTCCCAAATGCAGGCTGAAGACAGCATACCAATTCTTAACATAGTGATGTTCCCTCACATCAAATTAACCCCCCAAATAATTAATTTAGTTTGGCAAATACCATATGCAATTCAAAGATATAAACCCAAAACTTACTTTCACAAGAACATGAGGATTTCCCACGACAATCAGCAAAGCTTTTGCTCTAGTAATTGCGACATTAAATCTCTTTGGGTTAGAGAGAAAGCCCAAACAGTATTTGTCATCAAAGCCATTTGTCAGTAAGCCTTCTTGAGATCGCACCTGAAATTAAAGATAATTTTGGAAAGAGAATAATGAGAAAGCAACTTATCTAGTCATATTGTAAGTTCAACATAACATTTGCTTACTGCAGCAATCCACAGGTTAGTGTCAGCAATGCACAAGTTAACTTCATAATCCAAATTTCAGCTAGCTATTTCCCACCACTGGCTTTCCCACAGAAGCTCTGCTCTCCAACAGGCTGCTAATGCAACTTCAGCAATTTCAGGAGAATGGTGCACTAGCTTTATTTTAGCATCAGGACTATCCACTGTAATTTGAAACACAAGATACCAAAGCTGCTTCCTAAAAAACAGCGATTTTCTCTTTTCAGTAGAAGAAATGCTAGGGCTGCTGGTATTCTAATTCCTACAGTTGAATGACGATTCACAGTGTGTCTTTATATCAGTCTTCAGTAGTTTCAGTGTGCTTTGACTTAGCTTAGAAAAAATGGCCAAAGCAATTACTGTGCTATAACTATTGCTCATTGAATTTTCACCTCTATTTAATCTGTATTTGAATCCATCTTTAATAACAGAAAATTATCATGACCTAGATAATAAGTTCTTATTAATAGGAGCATAGTACATTCCTAGAACTACTTTAATAGAGATATAATACTGGATTGAAAAGCTATGGTATGACACAGAACAAAAAGGAAACACAGTACCACTACCTTCAGGAAAAAAATAAAACAAGAAAGAAAAATCCCACAAACTCTTCCTCCAAGCCACAAAACAACCCCCTTCCCCAAAACAACTGTTCCTCCATTCCTGCATTCACTCTGCTTTCCAGTGCTTCAGTTGTTCACATAGCTGTTTTATCCTCCTCTCTCCTGGAAGTCCTATGTACTCCAGTTAAAAGTAGTCCAGTGTTACTCCTATCTTCAGCTACGCATTCCTGGTCTATACTTCCTCCTTTGATCAGTTTCCCTTATATGTTATTACTCAGACTTACACAGGCTCTACCTGTGCTGTACATTCTTTAACAGCCCTGAGGGATCTCGGGTCACCAACACTTCAGGAACCCGACATTCCGAACACTTAAATCTTTTAACTTTACTTAGAGACTTGCTGCACCAAAAGCACATTACCAACTGGGAAAAAAGCAAGCATATGCAGACTTTTTTTTGTATTCTGAACTGAATTCCACTACGTAGAAACACAGCTATGTAGGGCCCATAACGCCCACAAGAAAGTCTAAACCCTCAAACACAATCACATACACTGAATTGGTATCACTTGCTGATGTTCAATGTATTAGGTTAGCCTTTCTCCAAAGTTTTCCAGCTGTCTTTTCCACTGACCCAGCACAGAGTTTTACTTCTGTCCAGGAGTTCACCGTGGTTACAACAGCGCACATTTGACGCATGTTGTCTCAGAGCATAAAGGATTGGTATCACACATTCTGGTAGCAAGAAGATGTCTGCAAAAAGCCTTAGTAGCTATCAGCTGACTGATCAGCTGCTGCATATACTTCTTGACTCCACATTGATTTCTCCTTAGAAGTACAAAGAAAGTCTCCTGTCAAGAGCCCCAACCAACAATCTTACACGCCTGAGAAGGCAAAGGACAGAAAAGTGGGACATAAAGAAGCTGCTGTAGTTTTTCCCCTTACAGGGCTTTCATGTGAATTCAAATACCAGGGATATGTGCGTGGACTGGAGCAGTATCTAGCATGTGGAGAGAGGCAACTGGCACACACCTGCATCTACCCTCAGCTCAACCTCAGTCTTCTGAAGCCTGATGTGTCAGCTGCTACAAACAGGATTTCCATACTCTAGTCAACTGCCTGAAAACTATGACTACGTCTTTGTCTATCATCTGCACATAAAATGTGCTGAGATCTTTCAGGAAAAAAAAATAGAGACATCTGCTGAAGCATATTGGTCATCAAGTTTGCAAAAGAAGGTGAGAGCCAAGGTCTGCCAGCTTCCAAATAACAGCAACTCACTCCCAGTATTCCATGACGTAATCCCTCACTTTTTGTCAAATGCAAGGGATGGCCTCAACACAAACCCACAAACATCATCTTCCTAAACATGTGTATCTTCCCACATTTCTTGTGCTCTCTTTCGTCAGCACATTTCTGGAAGACCCATTTATTGCAAAGAGTGAAACTAAACACCTCTGTGTTTTCGTGGTTATCTAAAAATCTCTAGTGATGCAGTTTATGCCCCTATATCTTCAAATCCACATAGATGCAGTCAACCAAAACCAACTCTGAATATCAAGGAGGTGATGTACTGTTAAAATGATGGCCTGTGACTAGTGTCCTGCTGAAGCAGAAACATATGATGGATTATTTCCTCGCCCTGGACCCTTTCTTACAGGCATTTGATAGTTTCAGATTCAAAAAGCTACCACCTAGAGAAGACCTTTACCAACATCCCAGCACAGCACTTAAAGCGCACCATCAAGATAATCATGAAAGACTATCAAGTGCTCTCCTACCAATGCAAAATAAATAGTTGTGATAAAGGGTATTCAGCTTCTAGGCACAGTCAGCATTGGTGTCTGGGAAGTCACCAGCTGTATACCGTTAAGTGATGATTTGCAAACTGAGGGTGAAAAAGAATGTAAAAACATATATCAGCTTTTATAAGTCTTTTGTAAGCTACTACTTTTTAATACTGCAATTTACAGTTGTCTAATATTTATAATGCATTCAGATTCACTTAAGTGCGCATAGGGAAAATGGAAAGGTACATTATACACATGAAACTCTAAAATAAACTCAGCAGGAGTATCTATAAAGGTTTAAGGTTTACCTCAAAAACATTACCACAGAAGATGTACTGTTTCCATGCACTTAAAAGTAAGTCTGTTTTCAAATACTGTGGCAGACTGGCAAAAATACAGGTTTTAAGTCTTTAAAATTTATTTTCAAGAGCCCTATATCAAAAAGGAAACATTGAGAATTAGACACATACAAAAACTCTCCACAGGACTACAAAAAAATATACATACTGTTGATAAGATGATAACCATGTACTCCTGCCCTTGAAACTCTTCTACTGTGCCAACTTTAATGTCTGCCAAATCAATACTTCTCAGAAGAAATTTAATTTTTTCCACCTACCAAAAAAAAAAAAAGCATTTAAAGGAATTTATTTTTTCATTTGAGAGGGGATTATTTCAGAGCTGAAAACATACTACATATACAAGTATGGGATTTTACACAGAGATGCGTGAAGGTAAAAAACTCCCTACCATCACTTAAACAGAAATCAACAAGATCCTTAATAATGCCTTTTAATGAGAAGAACAACTTAGATCCGTAAACCCTCTTCTTCCAGTGTGCATTATATCCAAAAGCACGCTTACCACAGAAGTGGTAGGGCAGGCAGCTTTCCCCTGCCCCTCAACAAAACTGTGCAGAGAGTCCACCTTTGCTTGCCTGCCGCACCATGCAGGGTGAGAGACAGAGGGGAGACGTGACCTTAAGCACCCTCCCAAGAAGAGAAAGAGAACAAGGAGTCTTGCACACCGGAATGCTGGTGTGCGCCAGATCAGTACATTGCAGTCTGCTAGAAGCTGCTCGGAGACTATACCTTAAAGTGCTCCAAGAAATTTCCCAAGAAACCATGCCTGACTAAGCTGAGGATTACAGTCAATGACTACTTTCTAATCAGCATTCCTGCAACACAAGGTGGCTTCCTTGAAGCAGACATTACTGTTATACATCTTGCATCACAGGCAGATGAAGGACATAATCATATTAAATGATGTGAAATGTTTTAGGGAGCACAAGAGGTTCAATCAAATCCATACTATATATGAATATTTGAAAAGTAAATTGTAACAGTAAACATGGGCAGGTGCATACACCTGGCCAGCAGGATCAGTACACAGATCAAAAGGGGTTGGTCTCTTCCACACACCTCACAGTGTTTTCTCCCAAACCCACACATATAAGGCCACGAATACTGAGATGGGAACACTAAGAAAAACAATAGGTACACTGTCCAGAGCATCCTCTGGAAATGAAAGGAGATTTCATCTTCTTTTTAAAAGGAAAGCAGACATCACATACTTAACAGATTTGAATAGAAATAGCGTTAAAAATAAAGCACAGCATTTGAAGTTGACATTCAACATTCTCTACAGGTTTAAATAGCAGCACAAGCTTCAAATCTGACTACGGGACAGCTAAGAAGTCTCAGTTCCTCTAGTTTCCTCAAAGCCGTAACAAGGTGACGTGCCACCTACTTCACTACATTTCCCTTTTGTTCCACTCCTCAGTGCAGTGACAGAATCAGATTGCTGTTCCAGCTGTTGGATAATGAATTCCTGACTTGCACTCTTTACTCCCAACAACAGAAAAATCTGCTTCTGTCTCCAAAGCTGCAAGCAGATCTCTCCTTAATAATTTCCTGATTTTTAAAATGAAAAATAAAGTAGAATGCCATTACTGCTGTCTTTCTCAAGGTTTAGATTTCAATGGAAACTAGCCTGCCATATGAGGAAAGTCTGAGAGAACTGGGTTTATTCAGCCTTGAGAAAAGAAGCTTTAGGGGAGACCTTATCACCATGTTCCAGTATTTAAAGGGGGGCTCCAAAGAACCTTTTCACAAGGGGTCACATGGAAAAGATGAGGGGTAATGGGTACATCTCCTGGGGAGATTCCAATTGGACACAAGAGGAAAATTATTCACAATAAGAACAATCAGCCATTGGAATAATCTCTCCAGGGAAGTGGTGGATTTCCCATCACTGGACACTTTCAAGATTCAGCTGGACAGGGTGCTGGGCCATCTTGTCTAGACTGTGCTTTTGCCAAGAAAGGTTGGACCAGGTGACCCTTGAGGTCCCTTCCATCCCGGCATTCTGTGATTCTATGATCGTTAATGATTGGTAATACACTGTGTAATACGACATACAACAGTGAAGTTTTGAGATATTCCCACCTGCTTTAGCAAACCACAGCCACAATATAAAACCACAAGATGAAATACAGCAATTTTGAAGTTCTTAGACATCAGTTATACCTGTTTACGATATGGTGTAATCACGCCAATATCAGTCACTGGTACTGCAGCATTTTCATTTTTAGCAAGGTTGCAACAGTACTGCATTACTTGAACTGCTTCAGTGGGATTAAACCACGACCGACTGTGACCTTCACGTGTTTCACTGCCCTGTATTAGGGGAAAGAAAGTAAGACAATGAAGATCAGGCACAGAAGTAACTGTGTATTTATTAACAGATTATTCTTATACATCCTAAATACAAAAAAAAAGTGATGTAATGTTATATACAATTTCTGTTGTTCACTATACAGCCTTTCCAATGAATAAGTACCAGCTAACATTTTATACTGGTCTTTTTTAAGCTGGAGAATTTACATGACAATGGTACAACAAAGGAGTTAAATGTCAACTCACAATAACATGCATCAGCAAGTTGGTAACTTGCTTTTGTGCAAGGTTTTTGTTCAAAACCAAGCCTCTCCAAGCAGTGGACATTATTACTTTTTACTAACTTCTTAAAAGACTAAAGAAAAACTTCTTTTCCAAAGTACTATTTTTTTTCCCTTGCTGACTTAAGCCTTAATAATCCTCTAGTTTTAGAGGCTTGTATTCATTCTAGTGCAGCAAACTCTCATTAAAAGCAATCTAAAGGCAGCTGACTGTAGCTCCATCTTGGTCAGTCTGCTACAAATTTAAGTTTGTATCAAAATGTCTCCATAATACACTTCAACAGTCTGCTGCTCAATTTCTTAACATTTGACTTCAGTAGTTGTTTCAAAAACCAGATGGTCAGGAAGTCACATTACTTGCAAAAGAACGTTTATTCTTTTTTCATATCCTTCCTAGAATTCATTCTAAAGAAAATTCATCTACAACATCAGCAAACTTCTATCAGGCCTCCTTATTCATAATTTCACTACACGAACGTTTTACATACCCTTATTCCATGAAAAATTAATGGAAATCCCTTCCTGGGCAATTTTCCCCAATTTAACAAAGAAGTTACTACTGAGGTGTCTGCACAAACTTCTAACTCCTTGTGGTAAAACAATTTAGATGGCAAGGCAAGCAATGCAGAATGTGACCTGTAGTTCTTTATGAGTTTTGTGATCTGCAAAGACAAAACCCAAAATCTGTAGCTGAAAGAGGTAATTATTCATCAGACTTCACAGTACACAGCTCTCAAGCAGATACCACCTTACCAACCTCTAGCATTTAGCTTCTCTAAAGCTGCCAAAGAACTGTATTGAAGGTAAAAACTTTAAGGTGTGGTCTTCTCTAAGTAAATAATAAAAGCATCTTTTTGAAGGACCATCTCTTTCCCCTCCAAAGGGGAGAAAGAAAAAAAAAAAGAGAAAAAAGAACAGAATGCGCGTGATAGATGAATTGTTCATTCTCCAGTTTCTTTAAGCATTTGACCTGTAGGCACTTTTTTTTTTTTTTTTTTTTAAGAGTCAGATTGTTTTCATGTGGTTTTGACTGACATAACCTGCTTTTTTAAGGAAGTCTTGGCAGGCAGAAAGGGAGCATCTGAACAGCTGACAGAAGCTGGCCTTAGAAGCCAGAAAGGTATTGGTCTTTAAATGAAAGAATGGCTTTAGGGAAGCATTCGAGTCAGTAATAACCAGCTTGAAAAAAATACATCCTGTGAAAAGACTAAATATGTGATATTCAAGTCCAATGGTACCCTTAAAGCCTGCATACTTCCTGCTCTCTCCGTGTGCCAATGCTCCTTAAGCACTGCCTAAGGAACACAACAATGAAAGTCTGCCATAACAGATTTTAGTAGGAAGCGTGACAGGTTTTTCAATGGGCTGAACCCAACCTAAAGCCTAGAGCCAAACACCCTCACTCTCTCCCTTTAAGTCTGCTATCAGATCTCTTCCCTCCTCTGCTCACATGGTCATCTGGTAATTTTTTTGCTCTCAGTTTAATTCTTCAAAGTATACAACCATGAGACTAGGAAGGCATCTTCATAGGTTTAACTTTAGCCCTGTATTTCAAATTCAGACAGTAATTTTAAAACATCTGTGCTCGTTTATGTACTATGCCACCTCTGCCACTTAACATACACTTCAGGTACTTTACCGTACAAGAGTTTTGGGAAACTATCCTTCAGAGGAAGAGGTGATAAAGAAACAGGAACAGTTTGGGGTTTTCCCCCACTTTCCTGAAACAAGATGTTTGCAAAATTAATCTTTATGTTTAAAGAGGAGCCTTTGGTTGTCTTTTGATGTTAGAAGTCAAAGTTGTGCTTGTTCCTTTGTGGAAAATTAAGTTATGAAGTTATGGTAAATGTGGACAATGGAGACAGAAGTGAATTTGTGCACCATTTTTGATGGCTTCAGCTTAAGAGACCCTCGTCAAAGACAGGTTTTAACATGCTGGAGGGCTCAGCATACTTGCTAATCAATATATATTCAAAATAATCAAGCTTTCCTAGAGAACTAATGCTCAAGCTAGACTTATCGCTAAGCACCAGGGAACAGAGAGGTAGTAAGGAAATAGCAGGAACCAGTTTCTCATTTTTTGATTTAGATGAAAAATTTTGATTACAATTATAGTTTTACTCACCAACAAAGGATTATATGCTCCACAGGCACTAAAAGCATCCTCGTCTCTCAGATACATGTCTCTTGATGTCAGTCTTTCCAGCAAAGACATATTTAATCCAAAAGTCAGAGCAATTTTAGATTTTATTACTGGACCTAACTGCTTTGGATCTCCAACAAGAACTATCTGTATATGTAATTAAAAAAAATCCATCTTGTATTAAAGCAGTTATTAAAAAAAATGTAGTTTCAATAACAACATACACACTTCAGAATTCAGAACTCAAAGGTCAATTTATATCAAGCATTCTGCTTTCCTCCAAACCTTTTGTCTGTGAAGAAGGGTCAGGCCAAGGACAGAAATACATTGTTGTCTTGAACTAGGAAAAAAATATTTTTAATTTGACATCTTCCACACACTGAATCACGTCCTACCAACGCAGACTTGTTTTAGATGTAAAGCAACTCATTTAAGTGTGGGAAATGGATATTGTGCATGAGTAAGATTTATTACAAGTACTCAGCACTCCATACTTATTAAGAGGAAATGACTGCTTGCTTTCTACATCATTCACAAAAATAAAAACTGTAAACCAAAACTTTATTCCTTTCAGTAAATGACACTAAGAGAACTACCTGTCCATTAGCTTCTGAAATCAACCCAATAGGAATCAGGCTCTCTGGTTCACTTGCTTGCCCTGCCTCATCCAGAATCACATGAGTGAAGTGTCCCAGCCTAGAATTAAACATGAACCCAGAACAGGGCTGTTTTCAGATTAGTTCATTCTGCCACCCTGTGGTTGACCTCAGCAATTCTGTCAATTTCCTTGTCAAGTGTGCCAGGCCACTCCACATACACAGAGCAAAGACAGATATTTTCAACATGGAATACAGAAAAAACAACCCAGTAAATTTAATTTGCCATCTTTGGTTTTGCTTACATACTCCAATATACACAACCAATGGTCATCTTAATTAAAGAATTGTTTATACTAAGGTTAAGACACTTAGAAAAGCTTTCCTTGTTCTCAGTTTCCTTCAGCTATTTAATTAGAACAAGGCACTCTGGGTAGCAAAGACAATCCCCAGGCTTTGTTTCTATCAAACGACTCAAGCCAGTTAGGCTTCAGAGTGTCCTTCAACAAAGTTAAAATCAAAATCAGAGGTATCTTTAGTTAACAGCATTTCACACAGTGGTTGTTTACAGTCAGTAAAAGTGACTTGACAAAACACAAATACAATATAATTTTTAATGTGACAATCATTTTGAGACAAAAATGATTGTCAACAGCAATATAATTTTCAAGGCTCCCACTAGCAGTGGAGGAAAAGTTCTTGTGTCAAAAGTTTTTAATATTATTCAAGATAATTTTTAAATTTACCACAGAGAAAGCCCTTGCTGAAACATTACTAAAACAAAGTGGCTTGCTAGGAAGACCATTTCAAAATAGAGGCACATGCAATAAACTATTGAAACAGGTCATGTTACAGCACAGAGGGTATCTAAAAGTTCTGGGGTTTGTATGATGCAGCTGTCTCAGCAATATTACTACTTATAAGCACTCTACCGTATTTCTGTTTGATAAAACATTCCTGCACTGCTGCATGTGGTAATTATTATCCTGAACCATGATGCCTTCCAAATATCTTCACCATCTTTGCAGTAAGGTTTCACCACGTCATCAATTTGCTGAAGAAACAAAAAGGTATTTTGTGAAACAAAATGCTGCTCTAAAACTAAATGTTTTAATTTGAATAAAAAAAACCTTACTGAAAAGTATTTTAGAAGCTGAGCAAAACACTTAGATTTAGGCCCAGTTGTAAACTGAAATGAATTCTTCATTAATTTGCCTAACCAAAGTACTGCATATGCAAGACATCTGTGTTTTCTTTATTGTAAGGATCAAAATTGAACATATGGATGTTTTATATACATACATATATGTATATAAACATACATATAAAAATGCACCCACAATGTCCTGTATAAAGATGACACTGTAGTGTATAAAGATGACAATCCTACTTCCAAGTAGTCAATTTGGAGACAAAGGCTTGACTTCAGTAACAGATTTTAGGATTGCTTTGTAAGTGAAAGCATCTTACCACAATAAAAATCCCCTGATGTGCATCTGCGTCTTGTAGGGTTAAGCACTGCAGGACAGAGGTTAAGATTCTATACTCTTAAAATCAAATTAAGGACTATGGTCAGTATTTTCCAGTTAATCTTCTGGAAAAGTGGAAGTAATATGCTTGTACTTTGGATCCTAAATATGCCTAACCAGCCTTCCTGCTTTGAGGTAAAACAGGACCAATTTTGTTCAGTAACTCTACTTTCTAACTAGGCCTTTTCTAACAGCTGAAATTAACAGTATGTTGTACAGAAAACTGTTCGCGCTCAGAGCGATAAGAACCATGTTTATAGCCGATGCCAAGGCATGAGATGCAGAGAGGCCCTTGCTTATACTTATTGCTATAACAACCAGGGGCAGACAGCTTTGTTATTTGCCCCGTTGGAGGGTCGGAAGCAGAAAAGAGTAGAGGGGCCGCACCTGTGGGGAGAAGCAGACAGGACAGGTGACCCCAAACTGACCAAAAGGGTATCCCACCCCATCTGCCTCATGCTCAGTATAAAATCCAGCCCAAACCACAACACAGCCTAACCACTAACAGTTACATTACTAAGTCAGACTTTTAAGATCAAAATATTAAAATGGAAATATTAACTGGCAGATATCTGTAATATTTACCTCTAGCGACCTGAAGCTAGCGTTTACTCGGACCATAGCTCCTGGTTTTAGCTGATTGGTTTGATGCAGCCGCAAGCAAATCAGATCTGTTGCAGCATTTGATGGTGCACAAACCAAAATTCGACTATCTGGTAGAGTATAATGTATCTACATTAAAGAAGATGGACATTAAAAAGCAGTTATTTACAGAAGCAGCAATAGCATAAACAGGTCCATTTAATTTCACTGAATACAGAATCCAGAAGAGTTTTGTGTACATGTTATATTCATCCATCTCTCTGCAGTTCACGAACACTAGTCTTGACAGTTATGACTAAGCACACTCAAGCCGAGTCTGCCAACAGCAGAATTAATTAATGGTTATCCTACTAATGTATACCTGTGCTTCATGAATATATTATGCACTACTGGAATCACAAGTTAGATACTGTTGACTAAAGCTTTAAAGACAAAGGCCTGAAAATAAGCCATTCATGACTTCTGTAAATCCGTATTAAGATCTTTCCTCTCTCACAATGCTATAGAAAATTATCTTAAAACCAGTATTTTGAAAACTCTTTGGGGAAAGAAATATGACGGTACTTGGAGAATTACTCTAAGTATTCTGACACTGAAAAGATTAGAGACGACTGATTTGTCATCCACTATTACCTGTAAAATAGCTTCAATTACTGTTACTGTTTTTCCAGTTCCTGGTGGTCCAAAGAGAACATAAGGTGTTGGACGACATTCGCCGCTCAGTATCCTTTTCACCGCCAGTTTCTGTTGCTCATTCAGCATAGGATTGAAAAAATCACCAGCGCCCCGTTTGTATGTTACAGTTTCACCAACTATAAACAAGACATGCATATATTAAGCCTCCACATAAATATTTTTAAAATACATAGATTAAAGCAATGCCAATTCACATTATGCTTAAAAATTTTTCATTGTCTTTATGTGGGAACAACTAATGAACTTCTCAAAAATTCTGATTTCACAGAACAGCATGTAGAAAATAAGCCATTACTATTTCAGAAGTGCATTGGGTCTTTAATAAAATTGAAGGCCAGAAATGGACTCTGATTATGTAACCCAACAACGTGTAAAAACTCTACTCAGTAATTTTAGTATCAAGCTCGCTTTTTTGTCCTAGAATGGCAAAATTTCAGTAACTTTGAGTAACTGGTACTTCAAGGATAGTACCAGTACTAGATGACCAGTAGTAAGTCATGACTACTGAATTTTTTTTCCTTAATCCTGTCTGAATTAGTCTACCTTTAGATTTCCATAGCAGAATCTTACTAACCCTGGGACAGAAGTGCATTCTAGGTAATCCATTCCATATTTCTTTAGGCATCCTGTTGCTACAAAGCGATAAAATCACTCTCTTTGGCAATTGGGCATACTGATACTTAAACTCACACTTTGCAGAAAAGCACAGGAATCATCTGGACTTTCTGAAAACTTTTCTAAAGTTTGAGCATCTTTGGCAAAGTAGCTGTCCCAAAAATGAGACACAGCATCCCAGTAACAAACTGGAAGCTCTGAACATGAAGAAGAGTTTTCCAGTAAATGACTGGGCAACGATAATTTATTGAGTACAAAATATATCACTAGATGTTTGCTGCCCCCTCCCTGGAAGTATTCAAGGCCAAGCTGGATGGGGCTTTGAGAAACCTATCTAGGGGAAAGTGTCTCTGTGTATAGCAGGGAAATGGAACTGGATGATCTTTAAGATCCCTTTCAACCCAAATCATTCTATGATTCTATGTACTGGAACCGTTTAAGTAATCCATAGAAAGACTCCAATGAAACTTCCTGCTAATACTGTTCTAGAATTTGTCTTTTTAGACAGAAAACAAGGACATCTAAAAGGTATTTTACTCAGCCCTGGTTTACTGAAGTGACTGCAATCCTGAACTGTCTATACTTGAATATAAAGTATTAAAGTATACCAAGTTGGCTTTTTTGTGCAGCTACTCTCAGCACATCTGCGGTGTTCATCTCCCTTGATGCCATGTGTCTTGCCTGCTTGTTCTGCACTTTTTTGACCTGAAGACAGCAAGTGAAGATCAATGCACTTATAACCTCAAGATGAAAGGCAACTATCTTGACTAACACTTTTGAAGTTACTAGGTTTTACTTTTCCCCATTAAATAGCATTATTCCATTAAATAGAATATTCACTGTGAAGACAGAGATATTCTCATAGAAGGCGGTGCTAGGAATTACCTACCATCTTAAATTCAAGATTTCTAGAAGTTTGGCTTATGTTAACATTAAACATTTATTTCACAAATACTTTGCAGGCTCAGATATGGATTTTTAAGCCATGGCTGAATAACTTGTTTCCTTCCGCAAAAGCTAACATTCACATCTCATAACACTAAGCAAGATGACAGCACTTCCAGACTGCAGCATGTGAGAAAACAGCTTGTAGGGAATGTGGTGTTTGCAAGGTCCTGGGCCGTATGCCTCAATCATCTTAATACTGATCCCAATCCAGTGAAGTGATGAGTGTTAGAGGTTGATTACTTCTCCTTACACAGGACAGAGGTATCCACACAGGTTTGCTGCTTCCCCAGAGCCACGTCATTGAAAGACTGCAAAGCTCATTTAAGTCCTTCAGGCTACTACTCCCTTTGCTGCTTACCCACGTGGGTGCTAGTGACAACTTGAATAGATCAAGGGGAGGATCACACAGCTCTGGGCTAAGCATGAGGGGGTCAAGGTGATGGTCTCCACCATCCTTCTAGTCAAACAGAAAGGACCCAGCAGAAGCAGGAATCTTGCAGAACAATAACTAGCTGTGCTGCTGCTCTCACCAGCACGGCTCTGGGTCTACGTGCAGGAGCTCCTTGACTGCACATTATTAATTGCAAAACCAGACATGTGGCTGAGTTGTTACCACAGGAGGACAGAACAGCTGCAATATTGTCTGGTGGTCTGTAACAAACCCCTGCCAGAAGCAAGACAACATGAATGAGACTTCTGACAAACAACCGGCATCAGTGTCCTGATCTCAGGTTGTGGAGCTTCCTGCAGATTTCATCACTCACACATCTGTTGCAATTCACCCATGAAATGCCTAGAATTTCTGGACTGAGTTAGTGACAGCTAACATAAATGGCTGACATACTGATCAGAAATAACACTCTACTAGACTTGCTGTTTATATGCAGGAAAAAACACGTGCCCGTACATATACCAGCTTTTGTGGCAAAGACTGCAAGACTGGAGGAAGGCTGAGAAGGTAAAGCAGCAGTCTCAGAACTCCGTCCTTCTAGAGCAAACTTCAGTTTTCGTAAGAAATCACCAGGCAAAATCCTCTGGGGAGCTACTATGTGGGGAAAAAGGTGCCCCAGAGAGCTAGGAGATGCTTATTGAGAGATCATAAACAAGCCATCCTGTTGCGTATGATCATCGGGAATTTCAATAGATGGCCAGCTTAGCTAAGCTGGTAGCTTCCTGATGAATTTACTAAAAGCTTATTACAAGCAGAAACAAGGACAGGCAAAATACAAAAACACTGCCTGGACAGTTGGACAAAATCAGGAAGGTCAAAGAGATCAAAGTACAGCATCCTCAAATCAGGACGTTAAGCTAAAATGTGGCAAGAACACAGTAATAAGGACGGGTTTAGCAAATGCTGTTGTGGAAGAGAGACAGTTCAAGGATCATGGAGGGTCACAGACGGATAAGAGAAGACAATTTACTGATGGATGATATGGGAAAAAACTCAACGTCCTTTCTGCCTCACATGCAGGCCTCCAGACTCTGGTGAAAAGTAACACTCTGGGAAGGAAAGGGACAAGTAACAGAAGGGGAGAACCATGTCACAAACTGCTTAAAGACACTGGGTAGGGTAGATGTGATTCACCATGCCGATGTGATTGTGGACACTGCTGCCTGTTACCTAGAACAAAACACCATCATGACGAGCCAGGGAATGTCTGTGACAGCAGGAAAAAGCTAATATTGCTCCAATTTAAAATGGACAAGGAAGATCTGGGGAACTATAGAGACTGGAGTGAGGCTGACGAGCTGAGAACATCATGTAGCACATCCTTCTGGATTCCACATCCTTCACATCATTGCAAAAAAGGGTGACCAGGAATAGTTGACATGGCTAAACTAAAGGGCAGACCTTTCATGACCAACCTGACTTTCCTCTATGACGAGACTCACAAAGACAGACTATTACGTTGACAAAAGACATCCTTGAGTCAGCAAGGCTTTTGAATTGGTTTACTTACCACATCATTCTTATTTGTGGCTTGGGGACATATTAACTAGATCAGCAGACAGATGAGTTGAAAATTGACTGAACTACTGGGCTTAGAGAGTATTAATCAATAGTTTGATACTCAGCTAGAAGCCAGTCAAAAGCTAAGAACCCCAGGGTTGTTTGTTGGGAACGGTATTATTCAGTGTCTTCATCAACAACTAGGACGAGACCAAACAACAACCTCAAATTTGTGGACAACACAAAATCAGGAGTCATGCCTCAAATGCCTGATCTTGCACCTTCAGTTCAGAAGGATCACAAGAAACTTGGCAAGAGAGGCAACAGAAGCCTCATGAAATTCAGTAAGAAGTGGAAAGCTCCACACCTGGGACTGAATAACTGTGTGAACCAAGACATGCCAAGAACAAACTGGCTGAGTACATTAATCCCCAGGCCCTTTTCAGGATCCTGAGCTACTGTTGATGCTAGAACTGTGTACGAGCCAGTATCATATTCGTGTTATGAACTGAAGATGCTGAGAGAGTGTGGATTTTTAGTGTGGTCATGAGGAGGCGAAGAGGCAGTCTAATATCCCATGATGGCTTAAGTCAAGCTTACAAAAGAGAAGAGAAAAAAAAAAAAGAGAGACACAAACTCTTACTTATAGTCATGTACGATGTAACAAGGGACCACATCCACAAGCTGCAGATGGAAGACTTATACTGGGAATTAGGAAAAAATATTGAGAGGAAAGGCAGTGAAGTACAGGTTATGCAGAGGCTGTGGAATCTCTAGACAAAAAATAAACACCTCCCACCCACCCCCAAGGTGACTTGATTTAGTGATGGTGACAGTCCTGCTTCAAATAGGAAGGAGGACTAGCTAACCTTCATAGGTCCTTTCTAAGAAAGATGTGTGCATTTTCTTCATTTAAGTTAACTAACAGTTAAGGAGGCTGGGTAAATCTACTTGGAATAGGACTATTAGCTTCTATCACAAAATTATTTCCTGCCACAGTGACAAGACTTAAGTAACTACTCAACAGTAGCTACTAAAACTAGTCTAAGGCAAATCTGACAATTCCAAATATAACCATTCAGTTTTTTAAGAAGCACTTTCCATTTGAGATGGGACTGTTAACTCAATAGTACCAGTTATAAAATCCCCTGCCCCCAGGCTGCAAACAAAAACTGCTGTCAGCAGAAAGCAGCAGAACACAACTTTGCTTCTTTGGTACTCCATTATGCAATTCCTTTCTAACAGTAGCTGTACAGTAGGTATCTGTTACTAATCTGAATAGTATTCAGTATTTTATGGAACATTTACATAAGAGATACCTTACATTCCTGCTGGGAACACTTTTCAAGGCCATCATCGACAAAACAACAGTCAGTAGTATTCTGGGTCTTGATAACTTGCGGTGATTGTAAGACAAGCCTTTCCGGAAATAACACTTCAAATTTAGAGGAGAAAGTAGAGAAATTTGAAAGCCACACCAACACTTCACACATTTCACTGATAAACATTACTGCTGATACATCAGCTTGCTCTGAGTTGCCAGAAGTGGTTTAGCAGAACTAATGTAAAAGTGGTAAATACCTGTGTGTGAGTTCACATGGATCATTAACTCAACCATAAAACAGGAAATTGATCCCTTTTAATAAATCCTGAGGTAACACAAAACACTGCCATTTCACTTGCTATTATTAAAACAGCATGATTTCTACAGCTCTTATTGGCTCAAATGGGTCACAAAAGTTTGTTCCCGCTCCTCTCCCCTGTGACGGCCAACAGATGAAATTATTCTGATGACATCTAGTCTAGATACAGAGTTGGGTTTTTTTTTTTTTTAAATAAAATTACAGAAAACTCCTCTAAGAAGAAACTACAATGCATCCTTCTCAGTATGCCTTGATGTGAAAGCAATATAAAACACAAGACTACCCACAAACAAACTCCTCTAGACAGCTGAAGTCAACTGAAGTGTACCTTTTTCACCCAGGCAGACAGCTTGCTCAACTGCAAATTGGCATCGCCTGCTAGTAATCCTGTTATCAGATTACAAATTTGTAGATTAAAGTAAAAGCTTGCATTTCCATAAACTACAACAAACACTTACAAGGTATTTGGTATTTTTTTGACTGTGCACCAGTGCATATAAAAACAGGAGCTTTACATAAAAACACTTTTTTTTAAATAAGAAGAATCGGGTGAGAAATATGCCATAGATGTGTCAATCAGCAGCTTTGCTATGAATAATATTGACACATACATTCTCTAGCTCTTCAGTGAGACAAAGATGGCCTGGTGTTCCGGACTTAGTCTTTCAGGGAAGTACTCTGCAAAGCTGATTTTACAGAGAAGATTAAGCAACTCTGTACAAATAATAACATCCCGTGAATAAAACAAAGGTATAAAAGGATGGGTGGTTAACAGCAGCATTTTTTTTCCCCCTGTAGTCTTGCAACCATATTGTTTTTTTTTTTCTTTAAAAAAATCCAAGACCCCTCCCAAAACAAAACACCCCACCTCATCATCCCCCATCATTTCAGTGCCTGGCATTGGTGCAATCATTTTAAGAGGCTTAAGGCAAGAATTCTTTGACCGTCTTGACTACAGTTGCAGTTTTCTACCAGTTAATGTAGTGGCAAAGATGTGTTAAGGGAAAGAGGTGAAAGAATTGGCAAGATCTTAATTATGTCCTCCTATCGGTATCCACTAAAACAACCCATTGACAGTCATCTATATTTTAAAAGTCACTTTACTAGAGGAATCATTTAATGCAGCTTTTTGGAAACTTGTAAAAATACCTGCAATGAACAAATTCCACATCCATGGGTTCCAAGTTGTAAGCCTGTTCAAAGTCTGCATTAAATTTGAGAGTAACATTTTCATTACATATCTGTTGTAAATACAAAACCAAAGTCAGTTTACTGTTGAAGGTTTAGTACTTTAAACACAAAGCAGCATCTCTGAAAGCACTGAGCCACCCCATCACCTCAAAAAGAACATCTAGATTTACCAGCTATCAACATATTGCATATCTAAATTATGTTACGAGTGCTTTGAGAGCAGGTAAAGCTTATAATCTAGAAAGAACAGGGAACCCCAAGTCTTCAAATATACAATAAAAATACAAAGTCACCAGTCAGAATGTAGATAAAACAGATCTAGCTTCCCAAAGTCAGGTTAAACTAGTCTGTAACTCCATGAATTGCCAGCTTCCCCTTTGAAACCTGTAGGCCACACTATTTCAACAGGCAATACATCTTGCTTACCTCAGTAATACAGGCAACGTACTCTATTATGTGCTCGGAGTAGACCTGACTTTTCAGTATGACCTTATCACCTAATTGTAAACAAAGTTAAAAGGGAACATACTGTTATGAAGAATAGTAAAAGTCTCACGACAGCCCTTAATTTCTTCCTCTTTTGCATGGTTCAACTAAAAACTTGGAGGATGCAAAATGTTAATTAACTTCAGCAAAGTTGCTGCATCCACGAGTACCTGCTCTGAAACGCCATATGCAGTCATATATTACATTTCAAAAGGCACCTAATATTGATGCCATTAGACAACACCTCCTGAAAACAGTATCTTGTATATTATATTATTTAGGATTCTGAATTAAATTTTAACTATTTACCCAGGTTTCGCTTTTGTTACACCTATTGCCTTTATATTATTACTACCTTGTGGTTTAATTTTGCTGAAAGCCTCAGCAATTTTTGTACATGAAAAATCCTTAAGTATCAGAACATGCATAAGAACAGATACATGCAGTGCTGCTTCAAACAGCTGCCACTGTAGGACGCACACTCAGACACTAACAGTACAGTTCACCTGTCTAGTAACCGAGATTAATAACTTGGCGAGTACATGAAAGACTACTTTAAACAAATGAATAAACAATGGAGTTTGTATTGCACTGAAAATACCGATCAATATGCTATTTTGCTTTTTCTCACACTAATTACTACCTGTAACCAGGTGAGGTCGGCCCTCTTCCACTCCTGGCACTTCCAACACTAAAAAGTTCCCATTCCTTTTCAAAATAACCCCACTCATGTTAAAGTCTTTTATCTCCATTTCTGCATGGATGTCTTCAAGCCACAAGAGAGTAGAAAAGTTTGCTTTATAATTATCTAGATTAAGATGCTGAAAAACAAAACAGTATTCATTACGGTTGTAACTTCTACACCAAGATATGGAACCCGCTATTCTGAACATTATACAAAACGCCTCTTCACACAGACTGCACAGCAACCAGTTTGCCAGTTAAGGCACCTAAATACATTACGTATGCACTAGCTAATATTGTAGGCTCCCCAAGTAGTAAAAGCAGAATTAATATACTCCTTGGAGCTCAAGATACAGTAGCCGGTCAGTTAAAGAGTTAACCAAGTCTCTCCCTACTGCAATGACAGTTTCAACATCTGAATTCAGGGCAGTCTACAAACTGAATTACACACTCAGCAATCACTGAAAGCATAAAATCTATGCACACTGGGCAGAGATGAGTGAAGAGATAGTCCTGTCAGTCTTGGCCCTGGCTGACGATTATACAACTTCCGGCAAGCTGAAAGAACCTGAACTTTCTCCCTCAGAGCTTAACGCATCTCACTGAAGCGGTGTTCTCCAACAATATGAAGCTCTATCTAAACAGTGACTGATAGCACAGAACGATTTCTATTTAGTATCTTCTCACTCAAATACAAGCTGAACGAGCAGTGCCTTCTGGAGTAGACTTAAACCAGGCACCAGTACCAGACAGAACCTAAGGTGTGGTTAAAAAGTTGCCATTAAAGGCAAGCTTTCAGTATAAAATTATTTCCAATACTACAGTTTTCTCTTCTTTTTGAGACATGATCACTACTATATTAATGCTGTGACCTCAGGTTTTGTGTGAGCTGTTTAGAAAGCAGATAACATAGCCTTTTACATTTTTGAAAAATTAAGTATCAGCCCCAGTTTATAAGTCCTTAAAAGGGTAGGGGAAAAAAGTGAGCTGCGGCAAAGTTCTACCAGAAATCAGGGCAAAGTTATGGAGGGGGTATCACTGTAATATTCTTGTTAGACTTATGGGGGTTTTTTTGTTTGTTTGGGGTTTCGTTTGGTTTTCGGCTTTTTTTGGGTACATATTCTGAAATCACTATACTTGCAGGAAGAAATAAACTGTAGTGAATTACATTTAAGTATTTTTTTAAAAAAAGTTTTGAACCGGAAAAGAATCCTTTTTTTATTGCAATAACTTAAGAATTTCTGCTTTCATTTGATATGAAGCAACTGCTGGACTACTGTTCTGACACCCCAAGAAACCCTTTCCAGCAATTCCTAAAGAAGAATCTTTGTTCAGTTTCTGTACTACCTCCCCCTGCCTCCAGTATACTTCGACTCTCTTCTCAGTTTTTCACCTTTACCCTTTTGTGCTTTTGTAAGCCTGGATTCTGTGACATACTGCATCCCACAGAAGTTACGGGATACATATTAAAGTCTTAAGTCTACTTGATAACAGTATAACATATCTAACTTGAAAGCATCTTCTATTACACTAAGGGCTACACTGTTTTGCTAAATTAAGGCCAGCTTCAACAAACACATTTACATAAGATACATTTCTTATAAACCTATACACGCATACCTCTGCTAGGAGGGGCTGAAAGGTCAGTATGTCTAACTTCTGCTCCACACATTTTCTTAACTCATCTGGTATAGTATAATACGGGAGAAAGCTTGGCAACCGCCTTCTGTGATTTCTAAAACAAAAATGTATGACATATCATTTAGTTTTCTCGAATTATAGATGTGAAAACCAGCTAATTAACATGCCACATCCTCAAGGCTATAAAACCAAAACGCATACACATGACAGACACAGACTCCTTCAAAGTGACAACTGAGAAGTCTGGAATACTGGGAAGAAAGGTAAGTGTTCCAGTTACAGATTACTTGCAGATTACTGCTTTTTCAGTTCAGGGATATTTTCATAGCTAAGCAAATACTGTAAGTATAATCGAAGCTTATTTGCAAAAGGAAAAAGTTCTGAATGAAAGATGGGAAACATTTATCAGATATAGATGTCACAGTTACTTGAGGAGTTAAGAAGCTAACTCAGAAAACTATTTCAAATTTTCCATCTTTTTAACACAATTGTTACTCATAGATTACTAAACCAACAGTGTTTATCTTGTACATCACCACATTATACAGTGGAAAGAACTCCTGTTTGACAAATCTACAAAGTTTCTACCCGTATGTAATGTTCACAGTTATCTTGTTTACAACGTACACATAAACATGTACAGACTCTCCTGGTTTCACATCATCTTTGTCAGCATTACTGAATAGATACAGCGATATCAAGTAGAGCAGATCATGTAAGTGTTATTTTTTTCCTCTAATTCACAGTACCTTCTGCATTTAGGGGCAACCACTGTTGTCTTGCTTGGCTGAGGTTCTGGAATAATTGTGGGCTTTCTTGGAGAAAATGGTTCCACTGGTGCTATTATTAATTCTTTTTCATTTATTACAGCGGCTTCAAGATAGCGTCCAACAGTAAAATCAGAAAAACCAAGCAACAGGAGTTCTTTACTGCACCCAGGATTTCTTCAAGTAAGCAGAAGTTATATTCTTAAAACCATCATGTTCACACTTTCATAAGTAATTTTTAAATTAAAATTGTAGATTCTCATTTTAGTAGCATATGAGAACTGCTAACTTAGGGTAATTTCTCACACTTAGTCCCCACCCTGAATTCAATGCAGTATCATAATTAATTTTAAAAAAAAAGTAAAAACTGCAAAACCCCAATTTCATCAAAAGCTTGGGTAAAACCAAAATCCCTCCCCTCAACATACTAGGTACAGAATTAATACTTCTGTCACAAAGAACATCTTGGAATTACTGCTAAATTACTGAAAAAGATTAGCCAAACATTTCCATCAGAGGAACCTGAAGCATATCCCTTCACTGTTTGCAGCAACAGCTTTGCTCCACCTTGCTAAAGGCTACTCAGAACTGAACCCCAGCTGCAAACCCATCAAGCAGAGAAAGTAGCAAAGACCCTTCATTTCTGAAAAATGCACTTTTATGTGTAAGCGGTGTTTGGGGAGGGACAGAGGGGAAAAGATCAGAGGGAACAGATTGTTTTCTGAGGAACTTAAGACAAAAGATCTAATACACACTATCTGCTCCAAAATCCCTCAATGAACTCATCTTAGCACTACCCAGAGCTCAAGTCCCTCCTCAGCACTAACTACGTGGTCCAACACTGTTACTACGTGCCTGAAACATAGGCATCCCCCAAAAGATTCCAGCTTATTTTCTCTTTGTCAAAAGCACCACTTTTTCATGCCAGCTAACACTACCTACTCATGTTAAAGCTATAGCCTGGTTTTCTCTGATACACCAACTCAGTGCAGATGCTGAACTGTCCAGATTTATGGTCTAAATTTGCCGTCTCTACTGCATCTTAAGTGCCAACAAGACACTTATTACCTTCATGCTTCAGCCTCCCATGGAGTTCTGTGTAGATTGTTCTGTATTATTAGGAGATTCTCAAGCTCTTTGTCATTTACAGAGCTACAGTGAAATATAAATTGTTCTTCCTACACATCTTCCTCCACAAAGGCAGGCCATGCCTGCAGCTTATCTTTCAAGTGGCAGCTAAATCATCCTCCTAAGAAAATTTCTACCCCTTGCCTCATTATTTAAAACAGTAACAGTAGTAGCGTGAAAGTTAATGCAGTGCTACTGTGATGCATGAAACCATTTGACCTTGTTTTCCTCTGTCCAACTTTTAGATTATGATCATAAGAATCAATGGTTATGGCACATGTTTGTGCAGCTGGAAGTAACTGCAACGTACATAAAAGTAAGCTTTCTGGCATGAGGTTCCTACTTGAATTCTGAAAGAACTCTCTCAAAGCCACTTTTTATTCTTAATTAAATCAATGAAATATTTTGTAAAGCAAAGTATTCTTGTTTTTCAAGGGGTTTCTAAGATCAGCAAACCACTTGCTCTATAAATTACACCTTCAAGGAAAAAAAGCTTTTTTCTTTTTTATTTCAGCATACATAACTTGCATTTAACATCACAGGACAGGGAAACTTGAGATCGAGGCATGTAGTAACAGGAGTATCACATCAGGGTAGAGAGACTGGAAGAAATGTATCAGACCACAACACAAAAATTCCCAGGGAATCTATATTAGTTCTAGTACTCATAGAGCAATAGGTTTCCTGAAAAGTATATAACCAGCTCAAGGTATTATCTTCACCTTACTGGGTTTTTTTAGAGAAGTTATCTACTCCCGCTATACTTCTTCATTTACTACTACCATTTTCTTTCAACAAAAATCAGAATCAAGCATTACCATGCTAATTACTTTCAATAACCTAATATAGGTTTCCACATCATTTGCTAATATGTACTGGCTTACTTTATCCTACACCAAAAAGAGAACTGTGCCCAGAAGAAGGGAACTATTAGGTCAATTTTTTATGATTTGTTTCCATTGTATCAGTCAGAACCAATAGAAAGAAATACTTACACAGCTGTACATATGATCACTATGAATGTTTTTCCACCTGGTGGTATGACAATTTCCCCAGTAATATTGACATGCTTTATTGGTTCTTCCACATCTTCTCTTTGTTCGTCTTCTCCATTATGTAGATTTTCATCTTTCACCAAGTCTTCTTTTTTTGTCCTTGAGAAATATGTATCCTGAGAAATAATTCCTTTAGTAGTAAACAGATTACGATAAATTCCATTACCACAGTTGCTAACACTAGCATAGGCAAGTCTCTTCAAACTTCAGGTCCTTCTGAGGACTTAACACTCAGCAGTCAAATGTTAACATTTCACTGTACCTGGAATGACTCCATTCTTCATAACAGATGTATTATTCAATGACTCATGTGTTGTTTCTCCACTGTCATTATATGAATTAACTGCAGCTTTTGAGAGGTTTTCTTGATTTATTGGAAAAGATGACAGATATGCTTCTGGACTGTTCTCACATTTTTGAGGAATATGAAAACTGAATTGCTTGTCTTTCACCCATCCAGCTATTCTGCAGCTGATTAAGGACTGTGGTACGCTCCCTTTATTCCTAGAAGTAGTTATATGATTAATTACATCATTAAATGCATAGTTAATGTTCTTGGGAACCTTATTCTACCTAAAGTCAAATACAACTGTCTGTCTGTTAGTTTACCATTATTTCATAACCACTATCAAAGAAATTGCACTGTTGTTTCTAACTCAAGAGGACCAGAACGTCTGCTAAATGTTACTATTTCTAGGTCCTACCAACTGCCATATAAAGCCCACAGAAATACTGTGTATAAAAGAGTCATAGTAACTTAAAATTTATCATTGGGTAACTAACTCTTAGGAAAGAGCACATAGCAACATACAGAGGGTATTCAGGTGTGACTTCATTTGAGCCTCTATACCTAGATGTGGGGGAAAAAAAGTGAACAAAAAACAGAAGAGAAAACCACCAAAACAAAAAACCCTCAAGGATACACCAACGTAGTCCTTCAGCATCCAAGTTTAAAAAAAAAAAATTAGAAAAAAAATCTGGTCTGCTTCTAATACATGAGAATGTAACAGTCCTCTTATTCTAAGATTTTAAAGACAACAGTGTATCTGCAGTTTAATTTAAACAGACTTACAAGTAGAAGCAGTTACTTTAATCCTCATTTCAGAAAGGATTTTATTAGGATCGAAAAGAGACATAGGACTGGGGAGTCTCAAAGCACTATCTGCAAGACAAATGCTTAATAAAATGACTACCCTAAAGCCATTAAATTCAAAGTGAAATTCTCTTTAATTCCATAGTATTCGGTGTTTATTTGAAGACCATAAAGCACAAGCCTCAAGTATGAGAGGCTTCTGTATGAAAGACAGGTTTACAGACTATGGAGTGATGGAAAGCAAGAAAGCTTAGAACAATCAGAAAGGCTTACTCTATCCAAATGATCATTCTTTTAGATTCTCCCTGCTTCAGAGTTCCAAAATTAGTCATTCTTGATACTTCCAGCCCTCCTTTGTCTCTCATTAAGTTTTCATAGGGCTCATCCAAATTGACTCCATTAGAGTGAGACTGTCTGTAAAAATAATTTTAGCTAGCAATTTTGAAACACAAATAGACTCAGGAAATATCTTTGATTCAGTACAAGTTTGAGAATCACTATACCACAGCATAGTCACAGCATTTAGGAAGAAGCAGTTGAGAGGACTCAGCTTTTTCTCAGCTACTTATACTTCCAAAACAATTAGATTAAGTTTAGTAATTTAAACAGTAAATTAAAAACAACAAGCCTTTTGTCAGCAGCACAATAAACCAGTGTAAAACTTTGGATACCAGACTAAAATGATTAAGAAGCTAGCTAATCTTTGCTGAAGAGCTGAACCAAATGGTGACTGAAGCTGTTATGGATCCCTTTAGGAGCTGAACCAAGATGCAAGGAAGAGCAGTTCCTTCGCGAGAGTCTTGGTTAGCACTGGAGCTTAAGACATAAAATGACTGGACTGGAAGTGTTTCAACACGTACCCTAAGAACTTATGTCTTCTGCTTACTGCTACAATCTGAAAGCTGCAAACTGAAAAAACACTTCAAAAAAAGCTGAAAAACAAAAAGCATCCTTAAAAACTATCGCACATATGGCTGATAAAAAAAACGCCTGTGAAACCAAAGTCGCATGCTCTTGCCTTCTGAGGCAGTGACCACAGGTCTAACCTCTCAGGGTCAGCTACCTGTAGAAACAACGTAAAAAAACTGTTTCTATCCTACAATTAAATAAACTATTCAGTTAGATGAAGCAGCACAAAAATAACCTGGAAATATTTTAATAATCTTGCCAATATTTATACACCCTAAGTACTCCTTAGTTTTCTAATACAATAAAGTAGAAAGTGACTGCAGCTGTTCTTTATTAGATACACCAATTTACTAGCAAAGCCCACTAGATGTCTCAATTTTTTGATATGGTAGGAAATGCACTGAAACTGAGAAGTTAGCCCTAAGGTCTACTTTTGTAACTCGGCTTTAGTGATAATTTTCTGTATAAAACCCATCATTAAAAATAGGTCCACCTGGAAAAATAAGTGAACAATTTGTACTGTTGTGCAAGTGATATAAACACTTCAAGCTTCATCTAGGTACAATTTACATCTATTACATCCGTTATCTCCAGTGAAAACAGCTTACTCCATTCTTCATACTTCCCCTTCGAAGACGTACGTACTACCCCCAGCTTTGTTTCCTAGAGACTGAACAAGGCAAGTTCTCCCAAAGCTGATGTTTCAGAGGTACCAGAATGTCCTTTTTGCTCTCCTTTGGACTTTCCAGTTTGTCAACAGCTTATTTTTGGCCTGCAGAACCGTAGCCAGTAGTCCTACCAAGGCCTTGTTAGCACTAAGAGTGACAGTGCTACAGGTAATAGCCGTATTTTTATAGATTTGGGCACTATTTGTTTCTCACAGGACAAACTCACAAGTCAAACTCTGTATCTTTGCTGCAGAACTGCAATGACTAGTTGCTGCCCATTCTACATTTCTGTAGTTGATTATTTCACAAAATTTTGTTTCTTCTCCATACTGAACATCATCTACTTTTCCCAACCTTTCCTGCAATCTGTCCAGATCCTCCTCACATCACGTACGCAGAACATCTCAGTTTGACATTTGCAAACCCAACGAATCTCTGTTATTCAGATCATTAAACTATTCCATTTAGGACATAACTGAAGAATAACTACAACTTAAGCAAAATGGATTAAAGAAACATCCCCAACTTTTACATCAGTTTTGCTAAAAATGATTTTCAAACAGTAAAGTCCTCACTAGAAGAACACAGATTAGAGGAAACACAAGGTAAGAGCATGAGCTTGGCATTTTTCTAACAAAACCATGCAAAATTCCTTCCTTGCCTAGCAATATCCCTGAACTCAGCTGCTACTAGTCTTGCTTGTCTAATAAGAACAGATGCCCCCACCTTCTGGAAAGGAATAAAAAGAAGGGCAAAGTCATAACACACTCTGATCTGCCCCATGATCTATTATGCCTCCTAGTCAACTAGTGAAGAACTCACAGTATTTCTTGCTTAACAGACGCAACAAAATTTGAGCTGCATAATTACCATTCATCTCTAGTGATTAAGTGGAAAGAGAGTGAAAGAATGAATATTACCCATTCTGGCTGACTGGCACCAAGCAGAGCGCTCTCCAAATATAACATGACTGATTGCTCTCCACCACAATCGTGTTCACTAGATCATTTCTACAAGGTGAATAGCCATGAGGAAGTATCAATGAATCCAAAGTGAAAAATATGCTCTCATCTACTGTACCACTTCTTCCACAGATGCTGGAAATGCGAACCTGTAACAGTGTATTATTCAGTGTTACTTGATATTATCTGCTTAAGCTAACAGGCATGCTACCATTGCATAGCATTTTCATAGTCATTCTAGCAATAACAGAGCTGCATTCTCAAGTTTCAGTTATTCACGGGAGGTAAACGTACAGCTCTAACCTAGAATCACTGCGCTGGTCTTGAGACTTGAAAGTGTAAAGAAACACAAGTACTTCAGATAAACATTAGGTTCTACCTAAGGGATACTACACTATCATTTCACTTAGCAACGATGCCTGTCTTTTGACTTAACAACTTATCTAATTTATGGTTCAACACTAGCAGTCACAAGAGCAGAAATTTTTTTCCTATGCTTGACATGCAAATATTATCCAAGATATACAGTTAAGGCAAATACAATAAAACATAAACCTAATATATGTATTCCTAGATAGAACAAACATTTTCGTTAAAACAAAAAAGGGACAACGGTTGTTTTAAAGCCAAAACACTTGGATAAATTAAAGTAAACATAATAAATTCCACAGTCATTACTTCTTAAAAAAAGTTTGAAAATCCACACATCCTCATAACAGCCATCAACTTTAGTGTAACTAAAATGACAGTAAGCATCCAAATCAACAACTGATAGCCAGTAAATAAGTTGTTACTCTTCCTTTTCTAACCAAAATGTGTATGCTATTTCAAAAAGCTTTGTTATTTTGGAAATAATCCTATGAATGGATGAGTTGATGTTTTATCTTTTAATTAAAGATGTGTTACAGAAGATCTACCAATACTAGCAACTTAAAATCACCTTCAAAACCCTACTTCATACAAGATTCCTCTTGCCAAAAACAATGGGCAAAACATTTACCTTGTCTACTTGCTTATATCTCAAAGGCTGTACAGCAACCGCTTCACTGTTCCATGTTGTCGGGTTAATAAAATACTTCGCTTGCACCCAGTCACCTTCACAAGGTTTGAAACCTACGTAAAACAGAACATTTCTCAAGTTTAATTGCTACTGATAACATTTGCATTACTCCCATAGAGAACTAATTTAACTTAAACCTAGCAGGTTGAGGTAGGTGGTTCTGCCCCTCTGCTCTGGTGGGACCCCACCTGGAGTACTGCGTCCAGCTCTGGAGCCCCCAACATAAGAAGGACACAGACCTGTTGGAGCAGGTCCAGAAGAGGGCCACAAAGATAATCAGGGTGATGGAACACCTCTCCTATGAGGACAGGATTACAGTTGGGGTTGTTCAGCTTGGAGAAGAGAAGGCTCCAGGGAGACCTTATAGCAGCCTTCCAGCATCTGAAGGGGGCCTACCAGAAAGCTGGAGAGGGACTTTTTACAAGGACATGTAGTGATACAACAAGGGAAGGGGGTAGATTTAGATTAGATATTAGGAAGAACTTTTTCACTCTGAGGGTGGTGAGGCACTGGAACAGGCTGCCCAGGGAAGCTGTGGATGCCCCATCCTTGGAGGTGTTCAAGGCCAGGTTTGATGCAGCTTTGAGCAACCTGGTCTAGTGGGAGGTGTCCCTGTCCATGACAGGGGGGTTGAAACTAGATGATCTTTAAGGTGCCTTCCAACTCTAATCATTCTATGATTCTAACATTCTAAATAAAATGACCAGCCAGAACAACACATTATTCAAATCCACTGAGTTCAAACTTCTCTTCACAGTTCTTCCCCCAGCAGGTTATGACTAACTATGTAAGAGATGCTAGCGGAAAAAAAGACACTTGCTTACATGTAATTTATGTTCACATGACTGCATGCAAGTTATGCTCAGTGAGAATGAACAGGTAGCCTTCTTCACTGAAATCACTGTTTGTTTCACTGCATACACTCTATTAGAACCTATTTGAGATGTGGACTGCAAGTTTATCAGAAGATGTTTCTGTTGTATGTATAAAAATAAATAAATATGGAAGAACAAATAAGAAAGCCCCTACACACCTTCACAGACATCTCCCATTGCAAAAAAAGTATTCTCATTAATATAGCCACCATCCTTAGTGAGAGAGGTAATACTGCCAATCAATGTTTTCATGTTTTGTTCAAAAGCGTCACGAGTAGGACTGGAGTCTTCCCATGTATTCTGGATGGCGTCTACCTATTAATACAAAAAACCCAACATTCAAACAGCTGATGCTTAGAATTATATGTTAAACAAATTCCTACAATAAATATCAGAATTTCAACTGCTTATGGAAGTCGAGCTCCTTATTAGAAAATTCTATACTTACTGTGACTGTGCATTTTTGTACACAAAAAACCTAAGTAGTAAACAGTAACTAACTTCTCTTTTAAGAGGTCTGCTCTATATTGCAACACCAACAACTACTCTAATTACATGCTCATTTGTCAAATCTTTCTCATGCTTCCCTTGCTTTAGATCTACTTCAGAATTTTCTTAATTTTGACAAGAGTACCCAGTAATTGGATTGTACACAAGTGGAACTGGAACATCACATTTCAGAAAGCAAAAAAGTATGTTTTCAAGGTGATATTTATAAACACTGTATCTATTTCAGACTGCCCGCTCTGTATCACCACCTCAAATGTACGTTTACTTGCTTGAACAGCCCTCTACAGAATACAAACTACTGATGCATAAAAACTATTTTTTCCCCCCAGCCACGTTGGGGCACAGATACAGCATCTCAGCTCTTAATTACTAGAATTCCTAGAACTGCAAGCTCTTTTCCTTGCTCCCAACGGGCCACCACCATCATGGGATCAGGAGTCTCCACTCTGCAGCTCAAATACTTGTTCTTCAGAGCTTCCTCGCTCTCTACAAGGAATGTTGGGTCCAGTAACAACGTCAACGCCCCTGGACAAAAATACTTACTACTGTTAAGCAAGAACTGCTGACTCCAGATGGTATGTAGAGAAACTACACTGTGCAATAAAGCAGGAGAAAAGGAGATATCAAATTCTTTTGTGAAGCTTATGAAGATCAGGATCTAGGAAAGTATAAAGAAAAGCGTGCAAGGTATCTCTGCAGTGATTAAACAAATACAATGAGGGAAATGCCCATGGACAGCTTTTTCCATGAACTGCAGGGAAAGTGTACAAGTCAGATCATTAAATTAACAGCTTATTTCAGAAAGCTAAGTGCTTACAAATTCACAAACAGAATAAAGAAAGTGAGTGGAAAACTAGAATAAAGCAGATAAGGGAGTAACTTAAAAACCCACAACTGTACAGAAAATAAAAAAATTAAAAAATAGCTTTAGTGTTTTCACTTTCTGATGAAGATTAGAAACTCTGAATAAAAAGTATTTTCTTAATGTCTAATGTGAAAAAAGTAATATACTGACAAATGAGACTATACAGTGCCATCTTTCTCTTACAGATCAGCATTCATGGACAGATGCAAAACAGTCCTTCCATAGCCAGAATTCTCAAATATTGAGATGACTTTTACATCTCTTAACTGCTATTACTTCCTTTGTGTGGTGCACTTTTTGAAGGCACAATTTTCACAAAGAACGTGTACATTACAAAGCAAGAAGAAACAGTTCAAGCATTAACTGATCACATGGATCCTATTCCAGACGCCAAGGCATCATCCCAAAATAAAAACTGGTCAGGGAAGCTACCTGAACTAGCCTGTGAGCTGGCTCCTCTTACAACAGAGACTTGCTTAGCAAAGGAACTGGCAACAAATTCCACATTAAACTACTTGTTGAAAATTTACATTGCATTTATGCAGGCAGACTCATCCTTGGCTTGGACAAGGACAGCTTCAACGCACCTGGTGGCATATGTACCCATTGTGGAGCTAACAGCAGGACTGCTGATCTTATCCCAGCACACTCCATCCCAGTGACTGTTCACTTTTAACACTATACTGTTTACACAAGTGAAAAGTAACCCCAACAACAGGTGTACTAGTCTAAACTAGACTAATTACTAGTTTAAGTCAGTTTATTTCAGAAAGCTTACAAAACACACAGTGACATTAAAAGCCAGTTAAGGGAAGCGTCTATCCCCCTTTATTCAGCACTCTTAAGATGACATTTATAACACTGTGCAGTTTTGGCCTCCACAGTAGAAGAAAGACATCATTCAACTGGACAAGTTCAGCATAGGGCCACTGTGGTGGCCGGGTGCTGGAGAAATTGCCCTGGGATGAGAAGCTGACACAGATGAGCTTGGCCAGCCTGGCTCCAGGCAGACCTAACAGCAGCCCCCCACTACCTGATGGGCGGTCATTAGGAACACAGAGCCTTCACCGGGGGCATAAACTGAAACAAGAATTGTTCAGGCTGGATATAATGAAAATCTTTTTCACAAAAAAAAAAAAAAAAAAAAAAAAAAAAAAAAAAAAGAGTCAAGCGTTGGAAGAAGTTGCCCAGAGAGGCTGTGCAGTCTCTCTCCATCCTTGGAGGCTTTCATGACCTGACTGGATAAAACCCTGAGTCACCTGGATCTGACCACAAGCTGACGCTGCTTTGAGCAGGAGGTTGGACTAGAGAGGTCCTGAAGTCTAGTCCAATCTGAATTATGCTATGACCCTCATTTCCTGTAGGATTTTCTTCAACATAATAAATATTACCATTTAAGATAGTAATAAACAGCCTATGTCTACCTCCGCTCCAGAGTTTGCAAATATTACAGTTCAGCTGTATTTTTAGTCAAAATTGTTATATTGCATTAAAAAGAACTATTATTATTCCTTTCAGTGACATGAAAACTCACTGTTAAAAAAAAATAAGAAAATCTATGTTTTGCTCCAGTCTGACAGACATATCTTCATATTCACCAAGAACATCTGAGAATATCAAACTTTCTTCTAAGCAGTTTGTGTGGCTTCGCATGGATAGAATCTGAATAAGCAACTACACTGTTCCACAGAGGACTAGTAAATTTACATTTAAGCTAAGTTTTTTCCTCTGCCTAGTGGATTAAAAAGACACTTACTACTTTTCCTCTGCCCCCAAAAAGACTATGATTGAAATGCTGTTGGCTGTTCTAGGTAAACCCTCAGGGCATCTCAAGTTCTGGCCACTACATGGAAAGTAATTTAAGATTTATCACAGAGTACAGAGCGAGTTTAGTATTTTACCCAAGTACTTAGAACAGACCCTTTGGAGAAGGGAGACTAGTGCTGTTCCTCTGAAATCAGATATTTTACATCAGTAACAGCCAAAATCTTGGCACCAGAAGTGGGAACCCCAGACTCTTCACGCAGGAAGCCCATTATAGTCACGGTTATTCTTGCTCAACAGTAACTTTGATGCTGTCCCTCCCTGCCCCCATCTTCAGAAAGTGCAGTTATACTATTTTCCTTTTTACTTGTGAGAGCTTACAAATTACTGCATACATTGAAGTAATGAGCTTTGTCTCCTTGCTTATTGAATCAAGACTGTCCTTGGACTTTGACTTTCTATAGAGTTCAGTCAGCTTTAGGCATAAGCTTGGCTTTAAGCTGCTTACCCAGTCAAAAACTACATTGCCAGAAAAGATGTTCTGAGATGCCTGCAGGACTCACAGCTCATCACAAACAGGAGGAAGATAAATCATTAATGTTCATCTCTAGTACTTTTCAAAAGGCACATACAGCAGAACACTCCACAATTGCGAAACAATCCTAGCTTTTTTGGAGACCCTTAAGCAGCTTCTCAGTTGCCATGTTTATGTATTTTGGAGTGATGATGATATTTCAGTAGTATTGTGAAAGCTGTCAGTCAGAAGGAAAACAAGGAAGGAGAACGAAGATTTAAACTAATTTATTTTTTGACTCTGTGTGCGAGTACTATTTTACCAACCAGCACTGAAAGTGCTTACTGGCTTGCAATATGTAGTTTTCATGAAAGGAAGTCATTCCACTCAAAAAAAAAAAAAAGAATAAGAAAATTAGGAGATATAAGATTATCTTACAAAATGCTAGGTATTTGATAACACTACAACTGGCAATATTTCAGAAACAAGACTTATCTTTCACTTTGCTTCTATGTTTCATTTCAGATCATACAATAAAACTCTCTCCCACTAATAGTCTTTCTTCAGTTTTACTTAATAAATAAAACTGCATTGGTTTCAAAACTAAATGGATTTGCTAAGAACTCCCCTCAAAATTTTGTATGTAACTGGAATTAATTTTACGACTTAGTGTTGGTCTCTTACATAGTTCTAATCTTTAATATGAAACATCTTATTTACTTTAGCCTTCAGAAATTGTTCTTGTTCTTATTTTGAGTTAAAGGAAGGACAGAACAGAGAAAAATGGAAGCATGCAACAGTTTAAATCTTCCTGAAATAAACTATTAAGAAACAGATGCCTAACAAACCCAATTAAAAAAAAAAACGCACCCAGTTGATTAACTGCCAACATCTCAGAAACAGTTTTCATATTATTAGTTACTACCAAACCAGCAGCAGAGCATGAAAAACGTCTGTAAAAGTAACTCTACTGCAATTCCTCAGCTGACTACAGATTTCACAAATACATAAAAACACACCTAAACCCCCAAACATTATGGAGTAAAATATAAATCAAGTTAGTCCTCCAGTGTTTTTATCTTCTGTCTGCTCCTACTTGAGAAGTCACATTTCCAGTCAACTTCATTTTATCAGACACAGTACAGTTACTGCCAATTCAGCCGTTAGAGGAAAAAAATTTCTGAGGTCTGTATTTATTTTCAGCTCAAATCCATCCTCTAGGGAGGAGTTTATCATATGCAATTCATTATTTCAGTGAGAAAACTTAACTTCCCCATTAGTAGATCTCACGGACTATTACCATGTTCAGATCAAGTGTATTTATTATTGACAAATAATGTTTACAAAACCGGCTTTCAGCAGGCATCCAACATCTTTGAATTCGTTCCTTATTTATAGGTTAATTACATAAATGTCTTTCCTTAAGGTTAACAGCTAGACTGGCTGATGAAGTTAGAGCTTTGAATCCTATAGAGATTTTTTAAATTCAAGGCAAAAAAATGTAAGAAATATAATAAAGTAACTTTCTAGACTAAGACCTGTACTAACACGGGTTTTACAGGAGGCAACTCCTTCTCACAGCAAAGACAAACCTTCACTTTTCCTTCATCCACGCAGTCATACTCAAAGGAAGACCTTTAGAGTGAACTGTATTGTACTGAACTGCTCACGTGGTCACTCACGAAGCAGCCTACGATGGTACCAGGTCGTTCTTTACAGAGGCTCTACTGGCCTTAGGTGCAGCGCTTCACAAGCTATGTGTCATCAACAGGCAGTGTTAAAATTTTTATTATACTTCCAGTCACAGATGTGTACGTGAGCTTTATGTACATACATCACAGACCCTCTACAACATGCATCCTCTTCTCAATTTTAATTTGATGTTTTATGCAGCAGTGACACTCTGTAGGTCATGCCATCACAGATACATTGTGGAGGTCCCTGCACATGTACATCACCCCCTGGATTTCCACGTGTTGGGTGGTTAGAGTTAACCTGACCTTCAGACACCTGGAAAATTAAAACAGATGGGTCAAATTCTTACATTTTGCGGGGGGTTGGCAGCAAGGAAGGCAGTACACCACACAACCTTGCTTTCCATAGATATGCCACTGTCTCTGCAGATATTTAGGGCCTTACTTAGAGCCATAAAGCTCTTTTCCAAGAGTGCACTGAAAAAAAATCAGTGGAGCTAATTTAACATAGTAATGACAAATTCTTCAACTGGTAACTCCTTTCCCCAATTTACATATCATTTGCTGATTTAACATAGTAATGATGAATTCTTCAATCTGGTAATTTACACTCTTATTAAACCCACATATTGGAACTAGTAAGATTACTAGCTACATTAGAATACTTTGGCTAAGTATTACCTTCTTATCTGAAACATAATCCCCGAAGCCACTAAGTTTGCTTATTACGTTCTTTACAGACAGGCATAACCTGATAAGATGATCAATTATAAAACATCCGTTTACTAGAAAACTCAACTTTCAAACTAGTTACACTGTGATTTGGTCTACACAAGCAGCTTAAGCTTTGGCTTAGACTTTTGGTCAGGGTGAATATATCAGACTTAGTACACTAGTCTACAGCTGTACTTAAAGAGTATGATGCAGTTAAGCCAAGCAGATACAAGCCAAAATGATGGGTTCTGTATTGTGCGGCTATCAACTGCTTCTGCACTGCTGTCAGTCTTCGAAGTGCCAGTCACATTTACACAATATCTAAACAGAGAAGTGCCACTTGGCTCAGCTTCTCACCTAGATTATCACAGGCACCTGAGAGTTCAGCCTATAGGATAAAAAAAAGTTACAGTAATTTAAAGTTGTGACAAGCAAGTCAAGTTGCCTAATCAAGCTTGAAGTAGGTTCACAAATGAAGTGTTAAGCAAGAAAGGTATGAAATCTCCATTTTTAGAACTTTCCATGACATTAAGTTGCCCATTTTTTACAACAGGAAGTTTTGAAATTTATATTCTTATTCACTTCCGTGCAAAAACGATAAACTTGCAGCCCCTGTTTTTATTTTCTTATCCATTCATATAACAATAACATGAAATTGACTTTGAAGCTCAAACGTAGTTAATACACAGAGATTTGAACTAGGTATGATTACACAAATTCTGATGTAATTATCTCAAGCAATAGTTTCATATTCACTACATCTAGACCTATAGTCAGAGAATCAGTATTAAAGGAACAACATTTTAAAGGAGATGGAATAAGAATCCATCTTTAAAGAAGATGGAAGAAGAATAATAAAACCCCAAAACAATTTATCCCTACTAGGTGAAGGGCTAGCAGCTTCTCCTATTTCGTAGAATTCGGGAGGCTAAAACTATAGTAACTTCCAAAAGAAAGTCTGAAGGGATTTACAGAGAAAGTGAGACCACTATTTATCTTCAACGTCTTACCCTGATGGCCTTCAGACCCCCCGATGTTTTATCCTCTTCAACAGTGGCAATAACTTCCTGTCCAATGGTCAGCAGCATATTTTTTGTAACAGCATCCTTTGTGAAGATTATCATGTCATCTATCATCCCATAATCATGGCAAAATCTTGTCACTATTCCTTGTACAGTTTTTAATTCTTTATCACCTGCATTCAGAGGAAAAGGGTTGAACAAAACATAAAAACAAATCACTTGTTTACAGAATTGTGCAACAAGTAAGGAATGCTACTAGAAGTGCTATCCCTTCTACCAAAAGGTCATTCTCTTGTTCAACTAAAAAAATACCAACAGTTGCCAACTAGTTTCACATTTAAGTATTGAAGTCTTAGGGCAAGTTATGGTTTCAACCATAGGAAGTTGTAGACTGCCATGAGGTCAACCCTCAGCCCTCTCCAAGCTGAACAAACCAAGGGACCTCTGTCACTCCTTTTAAGTAGTGTTGCCCTCAAGGCTTTTCACCATCTTGGTCACCCTCCTCTGGACACGGTCTAATAGTCTGATGTCCTTATACTGAGGTGCCCAAAACTGCACACAGTACTTGAGGTGTGGCCACACCAGTGCAGTGTGGAGCGGGTCAATCACTTCCCTTAACTGGCTGGCTTGATGCACCCCTGGACACAGTTGGCCTTTTTGCTGCCAGGGCACACTCTTAACTCATACTCAACTTGCCATCAGCCCAAACATCTCTGCATGGGGCTGCTCTCCAGCCTCTCATCCCCCAATATATACATATAACCATAGAATCATGGAATCATTCAGGTTGGAAAAGACCTTTAAGATCATCAAGTCCAACCATTAACCTAATATTGCCAAGTTCACCAATAACCATGTCCTCAAGTGCTACATCTACATGTCTTTTAAATACCTTCAGGGATGGCGACTCAACCACTTCTCCGGGTGGCCTGTTCCAATGCTTGACAACCCTTTCCATGAAGAAATTTTTCCTAAGATGCAAGCTAAACCTCCCCTGGCGTAACTTGAGGCTGTTTCCTCTTGTCCTATCGCTTGTTACTTGGGAGAAGAGACTGACCCCCACCTTGCCACAACCTCCCTTCAGGTAGTTGTAAAGAGCGATAAGGTCTCCTCAGCTGTTGGCTGCCTTGGCCATCTGGGTACACTGCTGGCTCACGTTCAGCCAGCTGTCAACTGACACCCCCAGGTCATTTTTCACCAGGCAGCTTCCCAGCCACTCTTCCCCAAGCCTGTAGGGCTCCACGGGATTGTTGTGAGTGCAGGACCCAGCATTTGGCCTTGTTGAACCTCATACCATTGGTCTCAGCCCATGGATCCAGCCTGTCCATATCCCTCCATAGGGCCATCCTACCCTCAAGCAGGTCAACACTCCCGTCCAACTTGGTGTTGTCTGCAAACTTACTGAGGGTGCACTCATTTCCCTTGTCCAGGTCACTGATAAAGATATTAAACAGAACTGGCCCCAGTAATGAGCCCTGGGGAACACCACTTGTTACTGGCCACCAATTGGATTTAACTCCATTCAACACCACTCTTTGGTCCCAGCCTTCTAGCCATTTTTTTTTACCCAGTGAAGAGTACACCCATCCAAGCCCAGAACACCCAGTTTCTCCAGGAGAATGCTGTGGGAAACAGTGTCAAAAAGGCTTTACTAATGTCCAGGTAGACAACATCCACAGCCTTTTGCTCATCCACTAAGTGGGTCATCTTGTCAGAAAGAGATCAGGTTAGTCAAGCAGGACCTGCCTTTCCTAAACCCATGCTGACCGGGCCTCATCAACTCATTGTCCTGTACGTGCTGTGTGATAACACTCAAGATGATCTGCTGTGTAACTTCCTCCAGCACCAAGGTCATGCTGACAGGCCTATACTTCCCCAGACCCTCCTTCCCACCCTTCTTAGAATCACAGAGTACCAGGTCGGAAGGACCATCTGATCAAACCTTTCTTGTAGATGGGCTGATTTGTTAGCCTTCAGTGAACTGGGACCTTCCCAGTCAGCCAGGACTGCTGATAAATGATGGAAAGTGGCTTGATGAGCACTTCCACCAGCTTCCTCAGAAGCTGGGATCCTATCTGACAGATCCTATCTGGCCCCATAGACTTGTGTGTGTCTAAGTGGTGTAGCAGGTCACTAACCATTTCCCTTTGGATTACAGGGGCTTCATTCTGCTCCCCTTCCCTGTCTTCCAGCTCAGGGGGCTGGGTGCCCAGAGAACAACTGGTCTTACTATTAAAGACTGAGACAAAGAAGGTACAAAGTACCTCAGCCTTTGTCACTACATTTTCCCTCACATCCCATAAAGGATGGCGATTCTCTTTAGCCCTCCTTTTGTTGATAATTTATTTGTAGAAACATCTTCATTGCCTTATGCAGCAGTAGCCAGATTAAGCTCTAGTCGGGCTTTTGCCCTTCTAATTTTCTCGCCACATAACTTCGCAACATCCTTGTTGTCCTCCTGAGCTGCCTGCCCCTTCTTCCAGTGGTCATAAACTCTTTTTTTCCCCCTAAGTTCCAGCCAAAGCTCACAGTTCAGCCAGGTCAGGATTACCCCATCTCAGTTGCAGAATCTGGCTCTTATATATATATATATATATTTTCAAATACTTTGAAAAACTTTAGATGAAAAAATACCTTCAAGCTAAACAGCTTCTCCCAAAAGCTCTCGGAATTATTTGCATGGGGAATCCAACACATCTAAGATTTCTACACTGAAAAAGCAGGAAAACTAAACAAGTTATAAAAACTAATTCTTCACTTTTGTTTCTATAGTATCGCAGTTAATACAGTTCTGAACTGAGATGTGGTGCTGTTTCTCTGGAGACCTAGGAGTTTCAATTCTTTAGCATTAGAAGTAGTATCTACCTACATATCACACAAACTTTCACTCACCAGCACTACACTACACCTTCAGACTTAAAGCTGAAGTTTACTAGTTTAGTCTTCTAACACATTATTAGCTACAGTCACAAGCAGGACTATTAAAACTGGAAGTTTCTTGCTTTCTGTATTCATAAGTATGAAAAAGCACTTTTGGCTACATTGAATAATGCTACTAAAAAGCATCTTAAAGTTACACCATTTTGGAGCCTCAAAACATCAAAGCTACACTATCCTCTCCATTCTACAGCCCAAAAAAAATGAAGAACATTTATTTATTAAGATGGCAGTATAAGCACCCATAACCCATCGCCACAATGCTCCTCACACCTCGCTCTATACTCTAAGCAGCAACTCAAACCTGCCCTACTCAGAAAACATCACAAAAAAGGACTGCTAGGGACACTCCCACACGCTCAGTAATCAAAAAGCTATCTCATATTCTTGATTTACCTCTTAAAGACAGAGGTCTTCACCTCTTTGGGTCTTTCAGCTCTCCTTGTTGAGGGACGAGACCACCAGCGCCCTCAGGGCTCTGAAGCCGCACTCAGGCCCTGCGCCCAGCACTGCAAACCCACCGCGGGGCCAGAAACACCTACCTGGGGCCACCCATCTCTCGTGGTCTCCTTCCTCGTCACCTGCGCGTCGCCAAAAGTAGGAGAGCGCCTTAGAGAAGAGGCCGAGCATGGCCGAGCGCCCGGCACCCCGCTGCAACCACCCCCCTCCCGACGGCCCCTCAGCGCTCCCGCCCGCGGCCGCGCTTCAAGCCCCCCAGACGCCGCCGGCCAATCAGGCCGCTCGCTCCTGGTCACGTGAAGAAGCCCGCGCCGCGTGCTACGGGGTGGGGGGAGGGAGTGTTATGGGTCGTTTCTCAGGGGCGGCGCGGCTGGACTGAGGCGCAGCTTGTCCGTCTGTCCGTCCCTCCCTCCTTCCTGGCGTGAGGAGGCCACTTTCCTGCCGTCCCTCCCCGCCCTGAGGGGGCGGCCCTCGGAGGCGCCGCTGCCCCCGGCCGCAGGAGGACGATGTCCGTGGAGGAGCGGGTGTTGTCGCCCTCGGTGGCCGGGTGGCGGGCGCGCTGGCTCCTCTCCGGAGGCGGCAGCGGGGCCCTCTCCTGCTAGGGCCGAGCGGCTGGCCCGCTGGCGGGAGGGAGGGGGAGAGGGCCTCTCTTCTAGGGAGGTCGTAGGGCTTCAGGGCGGTGGGGTTGAGGAGGCATTAAGGATGGTGTCGTGTGGGGTTGCCACAGAAAGCTTAAGGGGGTGCGCGCAGTCTGTTGGTTGCTGGTGATGGCGTCTGGAATTGCGGTCCTGCTGTACGACAGGTTTTCCGGGTTTCTGTAGGTGAGGAGGTGTAGGCAGGCAGAGCCCGCAGGCAGGCTGCTGTCCCACCGGGGCTGAGGGCTCTCAGTGCGCTTGTGTGGTGCTGGGAGTAAGTGGGACATGGAGTCTCTCCACTGTGGCGGAGTACAGTATGCGCGCGCAAATGGCATATTGTTGAATTGCTATACTGGTCGCAGCCAGTTTCAAAATGACAGAATAAGCTGTAGAACATTGTAAACTTGGTTGGCAGAAAAAACAGTATTTTTGTCTTGGTATCATTAATGTAGGAGCTGCTGTGGCTCTAGAGGAAATAAAATTTTACTGACTGTTGCTTATCATTTCCACAGTTGATATTTTTACCAGTTGTCTTTGTGCAATGCACTTCAGGTATCTTGTATAAGCCCCTTTTACATTTTGGTTATCAAATAGTGTTTCACAAGGTGTAGTTTTTGTGTTGGTGAGCTCAACATCCCAATAATTTCAATGGGAACGGCAGCATTAGGCTTAGAGGAGATGGTTTCAGGAAGCGGGGCAGAGCTGTGTATACCTTCATGGGAAACTACTTTATGGCTGTTGCAGAAAGGCAGTGTAATCTGTGATTAGGTTCAGAGACAGTTGTCTTTGGCAACCTTTTATTTTCTACTTGTATGGTTAACTCAGCGTTATTTAGGCAAAAAAAGGGCTAGGAGTCCGTTGCAGATTGTTTAATGCTTTTATGGAGTTCTACACAGTTCCTAGGCCAGCAGAAATTCTGGTTGCCAGTAATTTACATGCAGGTCCCTGTGTCTTGCTCTGAAGTAACTGAGATGATGCTATTGGGAGGAGAAAGGCAGTGATCTTTTTAGAAAAGTGCTGAGGGAGTGACAGCTTCCACTTTTAGATCTATTGTTTTAAAACATTTTAACTACTGTTTTCTTTGACTAAGATTGTTGTGGAGTGCAGACAGGAGTGTTGGTTTGCAAAACCATGACAGGTGAAGAAGTTGTTTTTTATGGAGGAGGGAGGTAGTTACATGTGTATAAATTCCTGTCTGAAGGTCCTGGAGCTTATAACAGCCTTACCAGGCTGTGCTTCTCAGGAATCTTATTGCAAGAAAATGGCCTAGGCAGGAAATACCAGGATTCAGTCTGGATATCCTTTAAAATGCTATCATGATGCATTTATGATACCCTTAAAACTAGAAGTATTTTGTATTTTAATACAAGGGATAGTGTATATATGGATTGAACCTGTTTAAACTCTTCAGATGATGATTCATGTGAAGGACTAAGTCCAAAGAAGTTTATATTATACTAGGGAAGCAAGACATCCTTTTGAAGCTATTTGGCCTGCATTTTGGTCTTGGTTCAGTACATGCCCCAAGACATGATCTGGGGAACAAGGGCTGAGAAATCAGCTCCAGAGAAACAAGATACTTCAAAGAGCTGATTTTAAAAGAGCTGAAAATATGGAACAAGGAGTACAGGTAATGAGCTAAAATAGTGTAATTAAATATTGTGTGAAGGAATGCATAGGTAGTGTAGCTAACAAAGCCTCATCAGAAAAAGGGAGGGTTAGTGAGCATGGTAAAAATAAATTTCACCAGAGCTTCAGGTTCTGTAGGCTTTTGTGTTTAGATTTGGAAACAGTGGTGGAAGTAAGTAGTTCTTTGTAGCCTCTGACGATTTGATTTGATCATCATCCCCTGAAGTCTTTTGATCTAACATAAAGCCACTTAATTTGTAAATCATTTTCAGAAGTCTGTAGTGTTCTGTTGGCATTCTTGTATTTCCTGCAGTCTTTGTGTTGGTTTCCTATGCACCCTTTAGAATTGGAAGGAATCTCTGTACAGCACAGTTGTACCTTACCTGGCGTTATAAGGTCTTGGCCTGTGATTACCAGATCTTGCCTTGTGGTTGTGTATACATAAAACTGACCCAAGACTTTTAATGGAATCAGGAACACAAAATTAAGGGAACCTAAAATAAAGGCCCCAGAAATTTTTTAGAGTAGAAACTGAGCTGTGAACTTTAAGTGTTTTTTGTTGACAGTGATGCCAAATGCAGAGGGTACAGTAATTGTGTGGTGAACCTCTGTGCAAAAAGGAAAACGGCAAATACTGAGAAGTGCACAGGAAAGGGGGCAGAAGGAATTTCACCATAACCAGAGAAAACGCTGTAGTTCCATGCTTGAGAGAGGGAGCTTTCAGAGACAATACTAGCTGAAACACTTGGAATTGTGAACAAAAATTTCTAGGCTTTGAGCCCTGCTCTGTTCAGTTCCCTGCAGGAATTTATAAATTGTTCTTATTCAAAGAGATTAGTTCCAGTAAATACCTGAACATCTCACCAATTTTGTTTAAAAGATAAGTTGATAGCCCTAAATTAGTCAAAATGGATAAAATATCCTGTTTTGTATCTATAGTAATTTATGTTAGAGCAAACCAGTACCTAGCATTCACTGAAAAAGATGTGAAGTAAGTATTACCTGTTTTCCAATAAAGCATAGTCTTTGAAAAGTTACAGAGAATGGAAATATTTGTATAGTGTTTCTTCCATAAACAGAGGAACAGAAGGGCTTAATTAATTAAGACAATTTTGTTTTGCTATACAGTCTCTTCCCCCCCCACCCTTTTCTAAGACAGGATACAGCTGTGTCCAGTGCTATGTATGGTGCATTAATTTCCATGTTTCAGTCTATTAAAACAACTGTAACATTTTAATGTTCTTTCAGTGTTATCTGACATTATGAGAAGAGCAAAATCTACAGTCCATACAAATTGAGAAGGAGTGCTGGTCTAAGGTTTTTCTAGCATAGTTTAAAGGTGATGCCCTTCAGAGTACTGAAGATTTAATTGTGTCTTGGTTACAACAGTGTTTAAACACTATACAAAAGACCCTGTCATTGCTGTAGCTGTCAAGGTGCCAACATGTTCAAGATAAAAGCATTCTTTTTTTCTTTTTTTTTCTTCATTGCCTAATAAGCAGGAGGACTGGATCCAATGTACGCTGGCCATTGCATGTCACTGCTGCCTGCTAGGTTTAAAATTTGTTATTTAGTCATCGTGGTGTTCTGTAAGTATGAATGTTCAGCATGACTGAAGTGCGCAGGGTTTATCTGAACGCTCTAGAAAACTAGGGTTCATAGAAAAAGCTAAAGAGTTCTACAGTGAAGATAATATTCTTGATAGATTCCTAACCTCTAACTTTCTAACTTTCCAACTTGTTGGGATACTTGAATTTTTATCTGTAGTTCATTGTAGGAGAATACAGCATTGTAAGGAGTTTTTGCTCTTTGAAAAAAATAGATTTTTGAATATGGTTATCAGTAGCTATTATAATAACTAAAAGTGGTAAACTATGAGGAAGGTCTGATTTAAGATGCCAAATAAGGGGTAGTACTCAAATAAAAAAGAGACTTGAAACTTTTTTAATTTGTTGGTCTGATTTGGAAGCAGCCTTATGAGAATGCAGTACAGTCATTTTCTAGCGTGTTCTGTTAATTAAAATTCAGGAGGCATTTTCCTGTTCCCTGGCTTAACTGAAGTTTTTGCTGTGCTTTTGTTCCATATCTGAATAGATGTTGTTGAAAGCCAAAGTGTAAGGGAGAACTTTTCAAAGACGGCATGACTCACTGAACGGTGAGAATATCACAAAGTGTACAGGCAGCTGTGTTCACAAGACTGTTTTAAACTGACAGTTAACTTTTCAGTTGAAGGTAAGCATGAAGGTTTTTAACTGTTGAAAAATCTGCAGTAACTTAATTCTAATATAAGATACTGTTCAAGGTATTTGAACAGATTGGCAAGCAGTGAGATGAACAAAACAGGGCAAAGTGAACAGGAAAAATGGTTGATACTGGGTAAATTAGAAAAAGTTTGCTGTAGCTGAGTTATTGTGAGTATATGAATTCATTTGACTTATAGTGAAGTCTGTCATTTTAGATACTTGATAAGAAGTGTTAAAATCAAATGGAAGTTAATATCCAAACATGTTTAAATATCTTTTCAGTCCTAGAGTTTAAAAAATGAACAAACTGAACAGCTCCAAAAATGGTTCTTAGATCTTAAAATAAAAGCCTATTGAGGTATCATAGATACACAAACTTGCATTTTCTTGGTGTTTATACTGTATTGTTATGAACTGTGGCTACAGGATGTAATTTACTTATGCAAGTAAGTTCTTAGAACGCTTACATATTTTGAAATGTAAGTACAGCTCCTTACTAAATACTGCTTTTATTGATTTTATCTTAAATAGGTAGAAACCTAGTTGAGCACTGATCTGAGTATATGAAGGAACTAAATTATATTTTTTGGTCTTTCTTCATAATTTACATTTTCATTATTATTATTACTTAATGGCCTTTGTGAAGTGTTATGACCAGGGAAGAAGGTTACAGAGAAGAATTTAGCTATGACAGGATGCCAACTTTGGAGCGGGGAAAACAAGAGAATGGAAATTATATACCAGATATCAAATCCAGTGACCTTCAGCTATCAAAGAGGCTGCATCCTTGCTTTAGTTACAGAACATGGATCTTTTCTTTGCTGATGGGAGTAAGTACTTTAAATGATACAAAATTAAAAAATGTAGGTGAGATCTCAGTGTCCAGTATCGTGTTCTGTTTCACATTGTTTGGGGACTCACAATTTCATCACTGATGTTATTGAATATAAATTTTTATACAGAAAGGAACGTATTTAGCAAATTTAGAATGTAACACTTAAGTGACTAATGGTATTCTTTGGCTAATTCTGCACTAATCAAAGATGCCATATGAAGGCTGACTTTTATCTTTAATAATAACCATATAGCATACACAGAGTATGTCTGGTAGTGGTAAATATCGATGCATATGTGTGTATAAACACTGCCTTTTAGTAAAGGATGTAAAGTATCCTGATCATACGCATTCTGTTAACATATTTTTAACTGTTAAAAGTACTTTACTTTCCATGATAGCATTTTGGCATTGAAAATATATATGGTACTTAAGTGCCACTTTGATCTTGCAGGGTTCAGTAGTCATGTTGTTATTTGGTAGAATCTTCATGTAGTGAGGTATATACATCTCATTCTTACGTGAACATCACAGTGATTTGAATTTTTGTGTCACTGCTAGAGTCAGAGGACACTGATCTTGCATGTACATCATATGCTGCTTCGTGTTCTGAGCCAAGTTGATTAAAGTTCACTATAGCAATTAGAATTCGATCCTTTCTTTTTCTGTCAGCTTGTGTGGAGTGATTTTTACTAAGAGCTAAAAATGTTTCACTGTTAATATGGTAATTACTTATTTTTGCACAGTGACTAAAAGTAGTGCCTTATTTTCATGGAAACAGCTGAACATTTTTTCCTTTATGACAATCTGTGAAACCTGGATTTCCTTTCACATGTACTGTTACATAAAAAGAGAGCAAAAGAAGATCTGGCTTTCTTTGCATTAAATTTTCTCAAACTTAGTTGTCAGAAAGGACAACTGTCTTTAATTAGATTTTTTCCTTTTTACTAAGTTGTTGTGAATGATTTGAGATACTAATGATTAGTGATCATTTGCTGAAGTTTTATTACGAAGAGGCATGAATTTTATAGATAAGCGAAAATGCAATTTTATTAATAAACTAATCCCATAAATTCCAGTTAGATTTTTCTCCCAAATATTATAGTTAATCTCTCTCAACTCTTCTGAAAGACAGTGTTCAGAAAGGAGAGTCTGTATGCTGAGCAACGGAAGTCATAGTGATCAGAACCTCTAAAACCATAGAGTGACATCAGAGTGGCTGCTAGCATGGGCTGTTCTTGTGCCGGAACAATTCAATATGCTTCAAGCACAATTGTACGTTGTGTTCTATAAATAGTGTTCCTCCAGTCTGCCAGAATTCTCCGTGTGTGTGCTTTTGCACACGTATATGCTATCCTTATTTTCTGTCATTTTTTGACAAGGATTTTTTAAAGACTCCCATAACTTTCAACATGAAAAAAAAAAAAGTCCAAATAAAACAAAAGAGCTGTTCTGTCTCTCGTTTTCGCAGCCCAAAGAAATGCCTACTCTGAGAAACAACAAGCAAAAAGAAAAAACATTAATAGAATACACTATTGCTGAGAGTGTAACTCTGATAGTTATGAAATAAACAGAATAGTTAGCAAGGGAACAGGAAGAGTTGAGCATTTATGGGTGTGCCACTGGACCAAAGCAGGAAGAGAGTTTGGAGACAGACAGGAATATAGGTGGAAGAATCATGGTCAACATATCCTAATATTATTTTTGTTACTGTGTTCTAGTTGGTAATTGCGCAGCTCCCCATATGCATAATGAATGTTGATGGAGCCAAGCAGAGAATGCAAAGTAGAGGCTTAGCTGAGGTTTCTGAAACATTTCTGCCACTGAACATTGCAAGTACCTTTTGAGCCATTTTATTAGGTATTTGCCAAATGAGGGCACAATGCTTGATTCAAAACTGTGGTATTTAAAACTGTATTGGTCAGTGGTGAGTCTTGGTAACCAGCAAAACATCTTCAGAACTCAGTGTGTTTTGATATTTTGCTTCAAAATTATTCACACAAAGACTGCAATTATTAAATGGTCATCAGTAGCTTAATTTGAAGGGAATTACTGACTTCTGACTAGTTGCTTTTTTAAAAAATAGCTTTATTGATATTAATTTATCTTATTTGTTGCTTTGCAGGCTTGCCTCCTTATTACTTCTGGCTTTTCACTGTATCTGGGAAATATTTTTCCATCTGAAATGGATTATTTACGTTGTGCAGCAGGTTCAGTAAGCATTCTTAAGTATTTGCTGTGGCTGTTTGAGAGCAAAATCAGTAGTAAATAATTTTTGTGGGTTTATTGTCTTTTTATTCTGACTGTCTTTTTACTACTAACTTTCTTCATGGTAGATTTAATTCTATGTAACAGTTCAGTAAATGGGCTTTCATAAAGACAACTGGTTTGTGCTACTGCTTTTGTTAACCAGCTCACCCCTGAAATACAGTAGTTATCCACATGAACAATTTTTCTGTGCTTGATTTTAAGAGAATTTGCATTTTTAAGTATTTGGGGATTTTCCTGGCTAAATTCTATCAGAATGTATTTCAGACTCTGTTTTTTACTTTTTCCATTTATTTTGCCATAATATCCGAGTAATGAGGCAGACTAAAAAGTTCTCTTGAATATTATTGCTTTATTAGTAAAATGTGCATTAAAGATGTCTGACATGTTCCATAGTTCAGTATTTTTTGCTATATTTTTAGGGACTCCTATTTCTTTTACTGTATTATATATGTTTAATAGATACACTTTAGATCTGTGTGCATAAGATGAGTCTGATGCACTTGTTTTGTTCATGACAGGATTCTGTTCTGTCATTGTTACTTTTGCAACCTGACTTGCAGGTTTGTTTTAAGTTAGGTGCAAGACTACTTTAAACAAACAAGTCCCAGGAGTTGCTCTGTGAATGAGTTGCGGCTTATGTTTCTGCTGGAGGCATTAGAATAAGGTTGAACCAGGTTTTGAAGTTAATACCTTCACTGCTGTCTCTGCATCATTAGCGTTAGTTACTGAGATATCTCTTTTTCTGCCCCAAATCTTGTCTCTTAGAACTTTGGATTTCTTGAGAATTTCCAAAGATGTGGTGTGTGCAGAGGGTTATCACGTTGGGTTTGAATGGCTTGCTGTGGCTAAAGACGTGTACATTTGGGTGTCTGTATGTGAGCAAAGTGTTACAGCTCCCGCTATAGATAATGGAGTCAATACAGTTGGAAGAGCCTGGAGAGCTGTATGGCCAACTGACCACTAAATGTCTGGTTTAGCATGAGCTGAATTACTCTCTAGATTTTTTGACCATCTCGACTAGTAGTAGGATTCAGGTGCCAAAACATAGCCATGTAGTGTTCTAGAGGCTCTAGGGTATCCAGAACATAAAAGGATGTTTTAATTATGTTAAACACAGGTCATTTATGTGTTAAGGAAGTGCTGCCAAGAATTTTAAATGTCGCTGTTAATCTAGTTATAGCGGTTCCATTGTTAAGCCATCAGTGCTCAGATGTGTGAAAAGATAATTAGCAAAGAAATACAGCATTTGTTACATGACCCATTATTTAATGCGGAAATGTTTTTAGTAATTGTAGTTGTCTATATTTTTATTTTGCTTATCAGTATGTTGTAACTATGCATTTGTGGATCTGTAATGGTACTGTATCTATTGTGGTGGGAAACAGCCAAGGCATAGAGAAATTACGTTGTGAAACTTTTCGCTTATGTGTGATTTTTTTCCATTCAGTTCTGCCCTTAAGTATAGAAACACAGTTTGTGGTGAACATATTGGAGATCCCAGGCACAATTCTTAAAGTGTAATTTGACTCAAAAGATCAGTTTTTACGAAGTTCTTCAGAACTGTGTTGAGACTGGCCAAATTTTTGCTTACACAACCACGACTTTGTCTGTTTAAAAGAACGTGGAGGCCCAGTTTGGGAGTAGCAGTGTTTTTCTTTTCCTGCTCAAGGATCTCAGGCCTTCTAGAGTTAATTGAAGCTAACAAAGGCATGAAATGCCTCATGAAAGACTTTCTTTCTTTCCTTTACCCATCACATTGTGCTGGGTAGCTAGTCAAAACTGAGGGATATGGAGGGCATGTTTAAACCTCCTGTAATCCTCGGATACTGATTGTAATTAATGAGCTCAGAACAGAGTTTCTGATCTCCTGTTTCTCTAAGTTCACTGGAATATGAATTCAGATGAAATAAAATATGTGTATAGAAGTATATAAAAAATTATTTGTGCAGAATATCCCACTAGTCTTCTCTTTTAATTTTCCCAGTGTATTCCTTCAGCAGTTGTGAGCTTTGCTATAGCAAGGAATAAAATAAATGTGGTAAGTATACGATTTTGTTTGTTTTCTCGCCCCCTCACCCCCCGTGGTTAAAATGACAGAGAAACCCATTCTGAAACTGTTTTTCAGATACCAAATTTTCAGATTCTGTTTGTCTCTACATTTGCTGTTACAACAACGTGTTTAATTTGGTTTGGATGCAAACTTGTCCTCAATCCGTCAGCTATAAATGTAAGTTACTAGAACAATTACTAATTAATACCATCTTTATATTTGTTTAAAAAAAAAGGGGGGGGGGGGGGNTTGAGGTGGGTGGAGATCACATGTAATTACATTGTTGTCCATACCCCAGGATGTCCACTCAGTCTGTGAGGAGAGATCATCTAGCGGTAACTTTACTTTTCTGAGTAAGGCAAGACTGGAAAATTTACATTGGAGATGAAAACTTATATGGCTAGAAGATGTGTGGTAGAGCTAACTTAGAGGAGATTAATATGGAAATAACTTTCCTTTCTTCTTGTAGTGAAAGTTTGAAAACATGAATTAGATCTTCAAATGTGATCCAGTTTGATCAAATTGACTTTATTTGACTGTAGGAAGTTTTGTTGTGGTTTTTGTTGTGTGTTTTTTTTTTTTTTTAAAGAGCAGTGTCAGAAGAGAAAATTGAAACTTAATTATTAGCTAACCTGTAGATTAGCCAGATTTTAGTGTTGAATTGTACTGAAATGAGGTGTCCCGAACAGTGCTGCTACTATCACATTTCATCATCAGATTAAGCATAAACATTTCCTGGATCTTTTTTAACAAATAAGTTTTGCTTGTGAGGCCACCAGGAAAGAAACTTTTGATGAACATTTATCTTACACCTCATTGACAAAGAGAATGTAGCATTTATGTGATTGGAAGCATACATGTTTCATGCTGGAAAAAGTTCAGTGGTTTTGAGTCACAACCTTTTAACATCTGTGTTTGGTAGTTTGAGCCAAACATTAGAACTATAGGGGGCTTTTGGGTTTTTTTGCTATGGTAAAATTATCTGAGACCTCCATATGAATAAGAATATTACCAGTATGAGTAAATAACATAGCAATAGGTATTATCGTTACTATTGATGAATATTCATAATAGATTATCACAGAATAACAGTATGCAGTACAGCTATGACATACATTACGTATGAAGGTTAATAACTGCTCTCATGTGTGATTATTCAGTTCTTCTCCCACTGCCACATCAGGTGTTGTGAAATGAAGAGCTCATCAGTAATAATGGCTCCCTATAGTAATACAGCAGATCTGAACTAGTGTTAGTAACAAAAGACTTTTCTAATAGAAAAGTAGTGCAGAGGCTATAGTTTGGTTTGGAATTATCTGTGCTATTTTAGTAACACCTGGTTACCTACAGATTTCACAGATGTTGAAATTTGAAATTAGATGTGTTTACTTCCTGTTAGAAAATGCAGCATATCAGGCCAATACTTAACAAAGCTGCTTGTTACGTTAGGTAGCTAAGTCTAGCTTCATGTTTCTGTGCAGCTGGCCTGATTTTTCAGAGAGATGGAGTATTGTAGTCAGTCAGAGCTGTGACAGGTTTAGCATTCTGGACAGTCAAATCTCTTGACTTCAAGTAGTGCTGGCTTTAGATGAGGGCAGTTTTGCCCTGTGTTTGGTGGGACAATGTCATGGCCCCCTGGGTTCTGTGTGTATCTCAGGATGGTTTATACCAGTCAGTTCTCTGCAGAGCCTTTGCTAGCTCGTTGCTGGTGAAGCAGTTCCCTCATGCATTTGCCTCCGCAGGTGTCTTAGGCTGTTGGGGCTGAGCAAATTGTATACAAGACATGGGGGTACTGCCTTTTCCCTTTCCCCTTCCTTTCTTGGTAGACAGTTCAAATATTAGAAACCAGTCCAAGCGTTGTGAGAGAAAACAACAGAGAAATGTGACTGGAGACTAGTAGATCCTTTGCATTCCCTTTCCCTAGTACACAGGATCACAGCGCTGTTGGGACAGTGGAAGGCTATGTCTGCCCAGGAAAGATGGGCCACCACAGTAAATAGTTATTTTGTCATGAGCTCTAGTGTGACAAAATTAATTTTGCCTGTGCTCTTGAGAAGCTTTGAGCTATCTCGGTGAGCTTTGAGCTGATCCTGTGTGTAAGAGCTTAATTTTAGTTGCATACTTTTGAAGTGAGTAGTTTTTAGATTGCGTAAAAATTTGCATTTTCTATTATTAAATATTAACAGCTGTTATATTTTCAAGCCAGATCAAACCGTTTGAAAAAAGAGATTATATTAGACTGGAAAAGTGACAAATGTTAAATGTATAACAAGGCAAATTCTGTCTTTGCCAAATGTTAGTTATCTACAGTAATATCCACAAGACATTCTTTGTTATGTGTTTTTAATTCTGTTTACTTGTGTATTGCATCTCCATACTGTATTACTGATCACTGAATAAAGATAAGTCAGGATAACTGTGTGCAAAGCTGGCTCTGAAGCTTTTTTGAACCTTTCTGTCAAGTACTGACTTGCTGTCCTCTGTGAAGGGTACTGTTTCAGTGAGGCAGTCTCACTGTTTGGCAGCTCACTGCCAGCAGTTTTCCAGTACCAGTGTGGAACAAAGAAAATGTAGAATACCATCTCTTTAACTGTTCTTTCATCATCATATTGATTTTCCCTCTCCATGGGAATCTGCACAAGAAAATAATACCAGGTGATGTGAAATCACTGCCAGTAGTTTAAAAGCAGTAAGACTCATAAAAAGGATAAGTTTATTCAATTAAGACAATTCATATTTAACATCTCCCCCCACCTTATAAAGGACCTGGGTAATTCTTCATTAGTGTTACTTGTGTTGATGGATAACTCTACAAAATTACTTTAGATAAATGAATGGAGTGCAAAATACAAGCCATGTCCTAGGCTGTGACTGTGTGACACCACTCCCCCACTCCAGGGGTCTGCAGTTAGTTCTGTAGTTGGTATACTATCAACAGGAAGAACGTGATGTATAAAAGATGCAAACTACCGCTGCTGCCACTCTGTTCCTTCCCAGCTCTCAGAGTAAGAAGCCTGATGGACAGAAAGGAGTGAAATCTTGGCTGTGTGTCTTGAACAGAATTCAGATTAGCTCCAAATTTAGTGCATAGATTTATTGCCTCCTTGTGAGTTGAGTGTCTGTACCTCCATTATAGCTGAGATGATCTGGCCACTGGGACCCTGCAGTACAATCTTGTTTGCCTCTGTGTAGATGGCTAAGGCAGTGTGCTGTGGGATACGCTGCCTGACTTCTGTTTCTACTCTGGATGGGTAAAATCCTCCCACCAGTCCCCTGTCGTACACCCTATTCACGCAGGCAGGTTCAATATGCTTGAGTATTTCAAATGGTGCTAGCAGCCAGTATAATTGAACCCTACCTCTAGCAACTGGTTGGCCTGATAACTTTTGGGGTTCCCTGTCTTGTCTGTATAGACTAGGTCTCCACTGCCAGTAGTGGAAGCCTAGACAACATGGGTGCGTGCAGATACTGGAGTGCAGGTCCTTGATTTGGTTGCCTAATCATTTCATTAGGTGTGTGCTGGCTTGTGCTGGCTTGTCCTGCCTTGTTCCAGCCACTGGTCCAGCAGGGCATCAGTCTCCTTTAGGTCCTCTGCCATTATTTGTCAGACCTCTGCAGGTGTCTCAAACCATCTGTAGGATATCTTAAATCATGTTAAAAATATGCTTTTAAGCAACTGTGTTGCAGTTTGAATTGTTTAATCTTAAAATTAATTCAACCCTTTCATACAGTTTCAATGAACCACGTTTTTAATACCTGGTGCAGGTTCAGAGCAAATTGGATTAAGGTTATGCTAATCTACTGCTTTCTACTCAGTTGCACTTGCATGTTTCTTAGTCATGGAAGAGGGTTAGGGACACAGTTTACTTGGTTCTCTGCATCTGGTGGTAAATTTTTTGTACAGTGTATTTTGTAGTTGTAGAAATAATTTTCTTTAGGGCTTAGCAATCTAACATTGAATTTCCCATTGTTACAGATGGTATGAAAAGATACTTACTTCTAGCTTTAGCTGTATCTTTGTTTAAAAAATAAAACCAACAAAACCGCCTAAACTCCAAAACTGGAGATGAGATATTTTTACTTTGGTCTAGGGGTGCCGAACTGATTTTTATGAGTGGAAGGCTCTATCTGATACTGTAGACATGTCTTACCACAAAAAAAATACTGGAAAGATAAAAGTTAAATTAAAAAATGTAATTTATTTACTGTTACTTTTTCAATTTCTGTTATTTAGTTCTTATAGCTAGCACTAAATGAGCTATGTAGTTGTAGTGCTTCTCGACTCAAGCTTGTACATCTACTTGGCACTGCAATGTAGAGTGTGGCCTCGCCCTCCCACGTCAGTACCAGCACTACATGTCAAAACACGTCCAAATCATAGGAATTTACAGGCTGTATTAAATTGTTCTGCAGGCCACATGTTTGACACCTCTTCTTTTGCCAAATAATGTCTTTATTCTTCATGCTAGCACTTTCCCTAGAAGCTTGCCACTATGACTTCTATTGCTGTTTGTGGCTCTAGTACAACTATACAGTCTGTGGTGTACTACTGCAAGGCACATAGTTCCAATTATCCTTTCCCAAGAAGGATGAAATTCAGTACCCAGAAAAGCCTCTCAAATCTGCCACTTACGATCTTTTTCAAAAACTCTGTGCTGCAAGATATGTGGCAGAGGAAAACAGGATCGTCTACAAAGCAGGTCTGACATGAGGGAATAATATAATTCTGTTACTTTGCCCAATGGCCTGACCTAACTCCCAGATGTTTTCTCCAGCTGCCAGGGGAAACACATGCTGCTTTTGAAGACGAGAGGGAGATCCACTCTGTCTAACTAGCGTGTCTCTAGAAAATGATTCAGCCTGTGTAGAATAGATACCTACCTCTTTTCATGAGATAATAACCAACAGAAGAGAAATGTTAAGAGTTACATTCACTTATCATCTCTGGAAGATGTGCAGTGGCGGGAGGAATGACAGCATCCATATTTTTGCACAGTAATGTAGTCTGTTAGGCCTGCAAGAGTTGTGAAATCACTAAGTGTGTTCATCAGTGCTCTACTAGCACTAGGTAGAGCACAGAGCTAGGATTCTTGGCCCAGTTCTTTGTATTGTGTTTTCATCCGGCACTAGACATTGCATTGCACCATTTGGATTGCAGCATAAAGGTTGGGAGCCTGTGACCCTCCTTCCCACCTACCCCCAGTCGATTGTCTTCGCCCCTGGGATCGTCAGACTCGCTCTTGTTTGTCCTCTTTCTGTTGCTGTGAATCTGCCGTGATTTGCTGCAGTGTTCTGGTTTCACGTGGGAGCTCCTGCAAAATGCAAATGTACCCAGCAATCATCCCCTTGTCATTACGTGCTCTTTTGGAAGACGGTGATATCTTCAAGCAGAATATTCCCATAAATAAAAGAAATGTTTTTTTCTGAAGTTCAGCATTCTGAGTATTCTGTCAACAGTTAAGTGTTGTCCTAGAAATTTATCAAGAACCAAGAAAATGGTTAACGAAGTATTCACTTAATAGATAGATATGTCTAAATGTCACAAAAAATAGATGGACTGCTGGATCCTGCTAGATCCAGTCCTCTCCTGTATTTTTAATATGGAAGATGTAACTCATTTATGTCTGGGATTTTACTGACAGATAAATTTCAACTTGATTCTACTTATTCTGCTGGAAATCTTCATGGCAACTACTGTGATCATTTCAGCTAGGTCTACTGAAGACTGCTGTACAAGAAAGAAAGTAGGTACTCTTAAGGATTAAATGTGTGGTGTTGTTTTTTTTTTTTTTTTTTTTTGGGGGGGGGGGGGGGGGTGTTTTAAAAAAAAATAAATNTGTGTGTGTGTTAAAAAGATACTAGATTTTTCCTGTATTACATATGTTGACAAGTTACTGGTGACTCCAGTATATAATTTCATATTACATAGAGTCATAGAATAGTTTGGGTTGGAAGGGACCCTTAAAGGTCATCTAGTCCAACCTCCCCTGCAATGAGCAGGGACATCTTTAACTAGAACTGGTTGCTCAAAGCCCCGTCCAACCTGACCTTGAATGTTTCCGGGGATGGGGTATCTACCACCTCTCTGAGCGACCTGTTCTAGTGAAACTAGGTTCCATGATAAAACTAGATTTGAATAATAAATAAAAGTACTGTACTAAACAGTAATAGCTTCCTCTGTCTTTAAGAGTGCAATGGGCCCTCTGCAAAATGACCTGTTGCAATTATACGGCACAGGGTTGTTTGAATATCTTCTAAGCAGGCATGGCAAATGTTTTATTTCTGTTTTGTAGAACAAAACTTAATGATGTATGAAACGTTACAGTACTGTGACTTGCATGTATGCAAGCAATGCCTTTTTGAAGCCTGAGGTGGAGAAAGTATTTGTCGTGTATGCCAGTTGGTGGTATCTGGACAATGAATACTGGCTTCAGGATTTGGGGCTATAGATAAAATTTTCTTTCGTTATAAGTGCTCGCCCAAATCCTCCCCCTCATTTTTCTACAACAGTACTTTTAGTTAATAAGGAAGCAAACTTGCTGTGCCATTTTGTGTTCCAGTGGAAGTATTGCTCACTAGATGAAGTCGTATAGTGAACTGTCCTTCTTCAGTTACTCTTTATCCACATCAGTAAAATCTGAAGGCTCAGGAAGAAAGTATGTATTTTCAAGGTGGAAAGGGGAGACAAGGTGACCATGTTTGGTGTTTGAATAGTGGTTGTATAGCAGCTTATCAGGGACTACCTCATTTTTTTTTTTAATGTGATTGATGTTATCTGGTACTGGGGAACACCACGGTCTGTCACTGTCAGTTCTGATGGGCCAACCAGACATTGCATAGCGCCACTAGGATCTGTAACAGGTTGTACAAAATATTAGAAATTTCTGTATTTTTTTGATCATGACTTTTTATTCCCTTCTAGAATACTGCATATGACAGTAACATCGTTTTGAGCAATGTCAGCTTTCCTACTCGAATTCTGAAATCATACTCGGTAAGAAAAGCATTTTCTTTCATTAAATTAATTTGTTCTTTCATCTTTCTAAGTGCTAAGCTTCTTTAAAGCCAGGAAGAGCTCAGTGTAGATAAGAGCTGAAAGAATAAAAATAGAAATGAGAGATATATCTTAAAATGTTTCCTTTCAGAATATTGCAAGATAAATGATAGCTGCCATGTATAATAGGAAGGAGACTACTTAATGACTTAAGGATAAATACTGTAAACTCAGCTGTTGTTCAGTGGAGCTAATAAGTGAGAGCCTAAATATGTGTAATGGAGCTAATCTTTTTTTCACTTAAGCCAGCTGGAGTTTTGTTGTATTTGAGATCTGAAAAATGTTGACCTAATGCATAGCTAATAGCGTAAATGCATTTTTTTTTCCTTCGAGTAGGTTCTTTTCTATATGCCAGTAGGAAATTGGTGTTCAAATGCACTGTTAGTAATTTGTGTGCTCTTTGTTTTAGGTAATTGAGGTGATTATTGGAATTTCATCAGTATTTGGTGGAATAATTGCTTTGAATATGGATGTTCTAGTCTCAGGTCCATATCTTTCAGTAACATTCTTTTGGATCTTAGTTGCTGTAAGTAGTTGCAGAATGAAGGTACTTTTTTAAAACAATGTTTTTGATTTTTAATTTTCTTACTTTTCCTCTTCCTACTGGAATATTTGTTTGGCCCTAATAATAATTGGCAATTGCTACATAGTAAATAAATTAGAACTTCAATATACTTAATATGTTTATGCAATATGCTTGTTCTATTTTGATTTACATTACTTTGTTTCTTATAAAATGTTCTGATACAATTTCAGTCGTCAGTTCAGTAAAATGGAAATGAGTAATAAGGCTATTAGAAGTGAAGCGTTTTGTCAAACAAGTTCTAGGTTTTGGAACGTTGCAGGCTGCAAAATAAAAAGTTGAGTTTAGTTTCAGTGTGGTAGAATCCTTAGAACATCACTTTCAGTCTGTCAGCCTTAACAGCCTGAGACTGATTGGTAACCCTTGTCACTAATAACAGCCTGTATCTAGGAGCAGTGGATTTTTGAAGGATGCTGTGCTACCCTGCTTGCCACGAACTAAACCAGTTGAGAAAAGGCAATGAACATTATATAATTTATATATGGCTACCATGCTGGAAAATCTCTCAGCATGAGGTGGAGAAAAATAACGAACAAGTTTTTCAGCATTCAGAATTCACAAAGTTCAGTGGGGTTAATTAGGTTTTTATGTAGAAGTGTCAAGTTTTGAGGATAATCATACTTCAGTATGTGTAGGTTTAATACATAATACTTATTAAATGCACGTTAAATGAAGATTAGTTTTATCTCCATTTGAGTAATTGGTTCCTAATAGTGTCTTAAGAAATCTATACAGTTTTACCTTTCCAGGTAATTTTAGGATGTGATCTGTGACTAGTGGGAATCACTGTAACTCAATTAATTGTAACTTAATTGTAACTTACATACTTTTCAAGTAGGTAAATATTTATTTTGTTACACTTTTTTGTTTAGTGCTTTCCCAGTGCTATTGCAAGTCATGTAGCTGCTGAATATCCTAGTAAATGTCTGGTAAGTGTGTGAAGTTCTTGGATTTTGTTATTAGAGTGGAGTAATGCTAAGAAAGCCTGCCTGTGATATTGGGCTCTACTCATAATTGCTCGCTTGTTTTTAGTTACCTCTACAAAATGTGACAGAAATACATAGCACGAGTGTAAGCTGATATTCCTGAAAAGAAATCCAGTAGGTCCTTTGGAGACTTAATTCCACCAATTCCAAAAAAGAATTCAAAGGACTGTTTCTTGTTCTGTTGTTGGGGTTTTTTTGTGTACTGGTTACTTGGAAATGGATATTACTGTAGGAAAACGACGTATGTCATACGGTACACCCAGAACTGCCTTCATGCTCCTGAGCTTTCTGTTCCGTCTCCTTTCATTATGAGCTGCGGTTTCTGAAAGAGGAAAACTAGGTCTCCAGGCTGCACTGGACCTACAGCCTGTTTTAAACAAATTCCTCATCTGCATGACTAGCAATGAGGACTAAGAATATTCAGTAGAGTGCATTTATTCCTTAGCTGTCCCAGATGTGTAGTTAAGACTCCTTAAAACATCTGTTTTAAGTTATAGTCATGCAACCATATTTAAGTCAGTAATGATGCATAACCCCAACTGAAGTGAGAATTTGATCCTGTAGGATGCTATTTGAATGAAAACTTGGCTGCTATTGTATTGAAATCAATTTGCGCTGAAATTTATTTGAATAGTTGTTTTAGGTTGCGAGTCTGCAATATCTGCTGTTAATTCTCATTCTTTCATACAAACTGAAGAATAGATTATACTTTTATACTGGCTCTCTAAATTGGGTATTGCTTCCTCTATCTGCATATGAAAAAGCACTGTTAAAAATCACTTTTAAAATCAAACAAAAACCCCATCATCCATATTACATGGAAAATGAATTACAAAACAACAATGTTTTGGCTAGGAAACTTAATTTATGCAAAGCTTGCTTCTGTATCTCCATGCAATGTGGATGGCTCTTTATTTGTCTCATGTGTGTAATTTTACATACTTTTACACACTTTTGTTATGCTTGCCTCAAGGAGATATAACTCACAAATCAAAGTGTTAAATTGTTTTTATTCTTATTTAACATTTATTATCTTTTTTTAGGTTGAGGTCCTGATTGCCGTTAGCAGTGTTACCTCTCCTTTGTTGTTCACAGCTTCTGCATACTTATCCTTCAGTATCATGCAAGTTGTTGACATCTTTAAAAATTATCCACCTGCTGTTAAAGTATGTATTTTTATGCAATTGGAAAATTAACATCTACCTATTACAGTAGCAACACAAGAATAAATTAGGAAGTATAAGAAGACAAGGTACTGCATTATAAAGGTTGAATAAAATGTTACAGAAATGATTCAAAAACTCTTATTTGACTACTGATACAATTTTAAGTATTTTAAATCTGTTGCCACCCTGGAATTATCATTTAAAAGCAATGGGATATTATTCTAAAGATTCAGTAAAAATAATAAGTAATATGCTGGACTCCTTGAGGTTTTTATAAATTTGTAGTATATAAGTTAAAGATTCTAGGTTTACTTGAATAATAGGTTTTTCTGTTTCTTAGGGTGTCAGCCAACAGGTGGCATGTTGGGATTGTAAGCATACACTTGGATTCATTCAAAGCCTGGACTGGGGCAGAGAAGAAAAAAAGCTTGCAAATCTTAAAACACTTCAATATGAAGTGTTACCAGTGCATTGCTGAAGAGCTTTTTACAGCTTTACTGTTGAAGTGTTTAGCAATCCGTGATGATGTCCAAAGAACCGTTTATGGGGTTATGGGTCTTAGTACCCACTAGTACTTAAGTAGTCTTGTAATTTTAGAAGAAGAGAGCGAAAATGTTTATTCAACTGAGATCTTAGGGACTGAAAAACAAGCTTTGGAGTATATGATCCTGTTCTGATACTGGAGGAGCATAGTATGTTGGACCTCAGGAAGCGGCCACGGCTTACATGCTGTCTTGAAGTAGCTTCTCCTGTTGCACATGTTGGAGACACAAGACTGGACAGCCTTTGGTGTGACCCTACAGAGCATTTCTTACTTTCTTATGCTACTCTGTGTCTGGGTGCAGCAAGAGTGGGCTGCGCTGCTACGGAGGGTGAACAGTGGAGTGGTAGGTGACAGCGAGGCAGACATGGACAGTGACTGCTTTGGCAAGGGGTGCAGTCCTACAGTACGCCAAAAAAGAAAAACAAGGCAGGTTTGGCCATGGTAACCAGGTTCAGCCAATAGTTCCGTGATTGCCAGCGAAGTCCATAGTAGTGAGGCAGATCCAAGGTCAGCCAAGAATTCAAGTCAGCAGGGCAAGGTCAGAGCCAGCAAGGCATGTGGCCAGCCCCAGGCATAGCTGCAACATTGCTCAGGTCAGAGGCTCTGTGTTTTAGAGGGTGGTTTCCTCAATTCTGTTCTATTTCTAGAAGAAAAGATAATTTGGCAAATTAATATTTTGTTAAAAACTATCAGTCTGTTCTACTTTGAGCAAACTCAGGCATTCAAATTTTAATTGAAGCTTCATGCTGAAATAAACTGTAAATTATAATTTGAGTTTAAAAATGAAATCTAGATAGAAATCTCAAGAGGTGGGAATGGCAGAAAATACTTTATTCAGGTAGTTAACGACATATTTAATGTCTCTATTTTCAGCAATCATATGATGTACTCCTGTTGCTTCTCATGTTGATGCTGCTAATTCAGGCATGCCTTACTATTGGAACTGTAATACAGTGTGTAAACTACAAGACAAAAATGAAACTCCATGATTCGTCATGGACAGCATCACAAGTTAAAAAACAGGAATACAGAACAACAGAGGTATGTATTTATACTCATTGTAAAATCTAAAAATATGTATTTAAAAACATTTTTTCTAATGTTTTGTGTTACATAATTCAGATCACAATTAAAAGCTGTTCTGTAAAGCTGTAAATGTATTAAGGCACTGGTGAATTTTGTAATAAAGAGATAATATTTTGCTGGTCAAATAATAACCGGGGCATGACAGACTTAATACTAAATCCACAAGTCCGGTTAAGAAAAAAACAATCGTAAGGTTAAAGCCCCCTTTTATTCCTGTTTGTAGCATGGGGTCCCAATTACAGATGAAGTTCATCATTGTACTAAGTAAAATGATACTCCTACTGTCCTATTCCACGGGATGCAGATCCATAATTGCTATGTATATGTCAGAATGAAGTTATAGAAGATAGGCCTTGCATGACCATGTTCTGATAATGAGATAGCCATCTATTAAGGAAGGAATGATTTTTAACCCTTTCAATGTGAGCAACAGTTTTGGGCTACGGAAAGAGATACAGTTGTGCCTTTCCAAGGCCTGCTGGAGGGGAATGAATTTACTAAACCGAGTTAGTTTTCTCAAGTTCCCTAAACTGCGAATGGGAAGAGTTAAGAACCTGCAGCATAGGCACAACAATGGGCACGTGGAGTGAGTGGCTACCTGTGCTGGACTGTGTGAAATAGTGCCCAGAGGAGCGTGCCTGGAATCCCAGGTCTCTCCGTGTCCTAACCACACTACCAGAGTTGGCGATAAAGATCAGAATTGATATTTCCCTCCATTTCCCTCCTGCACTTACACATTCAAGCTAAACTTTCAGACAGAGATTTCGCACATAGGGATTTTTTTCAGAGCATAATGGTGGTGGTATTACTGTTGCCGCTTTTCATATAGTCATTCAGGGTTAGAGTACTATTTCAGGGACTTGGGGAACCCGGCTTTCTTCAGCCTGCATCCATCTCCTAGTGCTGTAGCCCTTAGACTTTCCTCACCTCTGCTGTACAGAGCAAAGCGCTTTATCCTAAAAGACTAGAAGAGAGTAACTCATATTAACTGGATGCTTGATGCATGGCCCAGCACTAGAATTCAGTCATCTGCATTGAAACAGCACCGGATAGAAAGCATTGGGAGCAGGGACTCAAATTCAGTCAAGTCATTATACAGCTGGTAATGGAAAGTGGAAGCTGTGGATTTACGTCCCCTCAGGCCACTGAGGTCATTCGGCATAGGTTGCTTGTTTTTTCGATCTGTGTCCTGAGAGTTATGTTCTGTATAGAAGATGAAGCACAGCAGGACTTCCATTGCTGCAAGTCACAGCAGGTGACACGGGAGCATAGGTCATGACATGGCTGAATGACCTTTTCTGAGGATTATTTACATAAGTATGCCTTGTGAGTCACTGAGAAACTGGGTGCAAGTTAAATGCTAGAAGGAGCACTTTGTCCACAAAAAGCAACACCTTTTTGCTTACCTTTTAGTATTTACCCGACATGAATAATGTTACAGGTGAAGCTGTAGGTCCCTTTGGCTTCTCAGAAGTCTGTGTTCTTAGGCAAGACCTTAGTTTGTTGCATGTATGTAGATAAATCTTGTTTCAGTTGCACTGTAGGGAGCTACTTCTCGCTTTGGGTTTACAGATTTAGATTCTAGGGCCTTCAGTCACATTTTGGCAAAGATCTTGAAAAAATGTCCCAAGTAACATGTTTAAAATAGGAATTTGGCCAAGTTTCTTTGGCTCAAATGTCTCAAGTATTATACAACTTACACTATTCTATTTTATATTATAAATGTATACTATATAATATACAAAATGATACTATTTACAATGTATGGAATATTTTAATAGTTTGGACTTTAAATATTTATGTTTACATTCTCCTAGCTTCTCTCAGATACTTATTTTCTTGAACTTCAGTTTTTAACCAAAGCATTATTTCATGTTTCCATTTTTTCTGAAATGTGTTTACTTTTAGGTTTCAAATAATACCTTAAAGGATTTTGACAAAGACAAAGCCTGGAAAGCAGTTGTGGTGCAGATGGCTCAGTAGTTTGGATTCTGCAAATGCAACCAATACAGTACAAGCCAATACAGTAAATCAACTGTTTGAATTAAGGCTTAAAAACTTTTCAGTTTATAAACAGCAATGTAGTTACAGCAATAGGAGCCAAGGAATAACACAGTAATAATGTGTCTTTCTAATAATTTTGAAATTTATTGATAATACTTTTAACACATCTGTGTTTTCTGTTGGTATCTGTATTGTAGTGTTGTTTTAGAAGATACAGGTAATGAGTCACACGGATTTATGCTGGTGGCAAAGTTAAATATGACAATATGTAGTAGGCTTCATACGTTTGCAAGAGATTGTTATAACTGCAGTTATGCAGTCAGTGTAACTGATAAATGCTTTTGTAAAGTTATGAGTACAAGTCATAATTGATATTTTTGCTTATACTTCACTTTTGTAGGAGTTGTGAAGTTGTTTTGTGTCTCATTGCTTTTATATAAATAAAAGTCTTTATTATGTGGAAACTCAAGAATGTGGATTGACATTCTAATTGGAGAGGTGAAAACAGAATATTCTTTCCCATTAAGCTTCCATTTCTGGACTCTTAAATGGGGAAGGGGCTTTTTCTGAGTAGCCAGACAGAAAATCTGCAAGCCAAAGTAAAAAGATAACAACAAAGAGAAGCAATCAGCCAAATAACAGGAGATACTACTGTTATTGAGAGAGTTTGTTCTCATTTTTTAATTTTTTCTAACTATCTTTAAAACCTAGAGAACCTAGCTGCTTTTAAACACGGGATATCCCCCTTACAGATTGATTGCCTTCTAGGTGAATTATGTGTACTATTATCTATATTATTATTATGTAGATTTCAAACACTGTAAGAATTTCCATGTTAATAGGCTTTCTGGTGTAACTAGGGAGAAAGCTGATGACAAGGTGGTGGGGTTTTTTGATGTTTTTCTGCTTTTGTTGTTGGTTCTTGAAAGGTTCTAAACTTTGAGGTTCATTCTTTTTAAATTTGAAACAACCCAAATCATTTATTCAGAGCATGCTGCAAAGCTTGCCTGTTTGTTTTTGGAGAGAGGAAATAGAGAGAAAGGTATGTACAGCGTGGAACCTTTCAGGTATGCTAGCACGTTTTCATTTGGTTTTGGGGAAGCTCATCATTATTATGGCATTTTGATACACAGAAAATAATCTTTCAAGTTTAGAACACTGCTTCTTAAGAGCATGTATGCAGCAACTCTCTGTTCACCTAAAATAGTGAAGATACGGTTTTGGTCAAGACTAATACATCAACAACCAGAGGATGCAGCTGCTGTTTCCTTAAATACTACCAAATCTCATGCCTCTACTGGTGGTACTTGTGTGAACATTCTCCGAACAAGGCAGATACATTATTATTTATCTGCTACGATCTTAACATTTTTATAAATACAAAAAGTTAGTTTTCAGTTGTACACTATTATTTGAAAGTCGCAAAGAAAGTGACAGTTCTACCTAAAAATAAACATCCAAGTAACTTTCTAAATCTCACATATGGGTTGAAACTGGACAAAGACTGTAGGAAGTTCTTAGACTGTCGAAGTTCTTAGTGAATCACTGTAAAGTGAAAAAGTACGAGCCATATGTAGAGTAGTGCTAATGTATCCTAATGGTTTGCTTTCTTTTATGTGGTAACACACTTGCCTTTATTTAACTCAGTCTATATCTTCAAGAGATCATCTGTATCTTTTCTGTCAAATGGTTATTGGCTTTGGTTATCCAGAAGGCTAGATAGAAGTAGGTGTTACTTCTATAACTGACCTTGGTTGTAAAATAAATTAAAGGGAAGTTGCACATTCTGAAGGAATTTCCTGTGTGCTGGGAGGAGGGGGCCAGTCTATTTTCAGTGGTGCCCAGTGACAGGACAAGAGGTAACAGGCACAAACTTGAACATAGGAAGTTCCATCTGAACATGAGGAGGAACTTCTTTACTTTGGGGGTGGCAGAGCACTGGAACAGGCTGCCCAGAGAGGTGGTGGAGCCTCTGACTCTGGAGACATTCCAAACCCACCTGGATGCCGCCCTGTGCAACCTGCTGTAGGTGGACCTGCTGCGGGAGGGGGGTTGGACCAGATGATCTCCAGAAATCCCTTCTAACCCCTAACATTCTGCGATTCCACGAAATGTTTATGCGAACGAGGCCCTCAGGGTCTTTAATCTCCTTTTGAGACAAATGGTTTGAGGTGCTCTCCTCTGAACAGCGAGTAGCTTTTAAACAGCTACTCGTCTTTGTTTTGCTGCTGGGAGTGGCTGGGAAGAACCTAATGACAGTATATAATAGGGGATATTTACCTTTCTTTTGGTGAACTAAAGTATTTTAATAAGAAGTGAAGAAAATAGCATTCATGAAAAAGAAAGAGGAAAACTAAATAGGCTAAACAGAATGATTAAGGTAGAATTTGGATTGACCCTGAAGTAAGGGTTGAGATACATGACTGTATCTGAAGTTTTTTAGTCTTAAGACTAACAAGTGGAAGGAATAGATGGGAATAAAGAAAGAGGTAGTTATAGAGCTACCAGCCATAGATTCTGCATTCCAGTGAAGATGAACCCTCCTGGTCTCCCTGCCTGGCCATGGCTCTCTTCCTGCCTTTTTCAGCACAGTGGGGCTGCACAATCTGCCAGGTGCTAGAACTTTTCCCTGCACACCTAGTAAACTAGGAGCCCCACTAGGGATATACCGTTCTGGAGGCTGAATTTTCTTATTCCATGCAAGAGAGAAAATCATGGAGGTAAGAGGCAGGCTATTGAAACCGTGCAAGGCTGGCTGCTGATATGAAAAGCCTTTCTCGGGCAAAGAAAGCTTCACTGTAAGTCTCACTCTGTGGGTAAATGCTTTGGTAATTCAAAGCAACACCTTGTGGCCTCTGCTTCTGTCAGCCCTTCTTTGCCAAGTGATTTTGTGTGTTGGCGTTCGACACAAGAGTAAATCTGGATTGGTTGTAGCTTTAACTAGGGTGTGCTGATAGATGATCTGTTTCCAAAGCACAGCTGGGAAGCCTGTTCAAGGGACAAAAATCACAGTCTTCTCTCAGGTCAGCTTGGTGAGATAACGCTATATGTGCCATGTTATAAGCGTGTCTGCTTGGAACTGGGTGGAGAGTGTCCTTTCCTGCCTTGCTGGGTTTCAGTAGTTTCAGTAATGCTATGGGCTATTGCTTATTTTACACCATGACTTAGGGTCCTAGCTCAGAAGAAAGAAATTTTTTTTAAAAAAAATGGCTGTAGGTAAAATAAACAAACAAATTTGGCTGAAGAATCTTCTGAAAAAGTAAAATTTGGTGCACCTGGTGCCTGAATCCTTCCTCAGCTACCAGTCTAGCTAGGAAAAGCTAGGAAAGCAGGAGGGGAAAATTGCAGTTTTAAGAGCATCTTTTATTCTCTGTTCCTACAGGAAAACTTCTTGTAGCATCTACCAGGAGCAAGAACATACAGTTGACTTTTGGTGTTTTTGTTGTTGTTTGTAGTGGTAACCTGCCTTATAAATGAACAGACAGGTGAGGAGTAAAATTGCAGTTAGGATCCAGTTTATGAAGTCTCGCCTGTGCTGCTTCTATCTACTGTTTTTCTAGACACATGCCTAGTTGTGGTTAGCAAAGCAGTGTGTTTGTGCAGTTCCGTTGGACCTAAGTTCCTGTTACAAAGCTGGGCTTAAAATACCTTAAGTGTTCAACTGGAATGAGAGCTCTGGAAGAAGTGGTACACTGCCTCCCCCCTCCCCAACAACAGGGATACAGACCTCTTTTTGCGTCCAGAAATGTCTCCATGTCAAATGGACTGTGCATACGTGGTTTTATACGTACATGTATGTTCTGCATGGGTAGTTTTGAGTTGATACAGATCTTTTAGATCTTTCCTGCCATTCAACTCCAGCAGCTGAAAGGGGAGATTTTTACAAGGTGAATGAGCTCATGTAACTCAGTGCTGGAAGGGGTTGTCTCCTTTAGCCTCTTCCCTTCTGCTGGCTGTGACTGGTGATTAAACTGGCAGAAAATTTATTGATAAAGTAAATTACTAGTTTCCTGCTCACTTAGTTAACTGGCACACTGCAAACTCATAGTGGCCATCTTTAAGATCCTGCATATGACTTCATACCAACTAGAGGCACATCAACAGAGTATTTGTCTTTTGTTCGTAGTTCCTTTGTCCCTTCCTGTCACGTTCCTTGCCTATGTTTTGCCTTGGTCTTGTGTCCCTTCTCTTCTCCACTCCCCGTTTGAAAAAAGTTGATTTGTACATAATCCATAGCAGGAATTACAACTTTAGACTAACCATGTAATCAGTTGGTTTGTGTGTAAATCACTGTCAATAATTGTTGGAGTTAAAGGAGTTTCTCAAATAAAAAATTGCATGTTATATGACCTGGGTCTTGTGTTTCTGAAGAGAATCTGTGAGATCAAAATAATATAATCTAAATTAGTTTCAGAAACTGAAGTAGTCAGGCTTCCCTGGCAACTGAGTTGGTTTTATAATGATTTCCTGTTTTTTCAAATGTTAGAAGTACTTTTGTTTGTTACTGAGTGGGAAGTCCCTCAGGGAGAAACTGACAGAAGAAAATGTTAGCATCATGCATTTTGTGAATAGTAGTATCTTAGATAAAGTATCTTCAAAAGATGAGCTTCAGATTTTTTTTTTTTCCCGCCCTTATCTGGTGTTACCTGACTAATTCTAATATGAGATACTTCACAGTAAACTGTTTTTCTGCCTGTATATTTATAGGGGAAACAGCCAAGGAGTGAAATAACGATAGAGCTGAATGTGTTAACGATGAATCAGATTCATGCCAAAGGAAGACCATGCCTGCTAACTTTAAGCAATCAAGAGAAAAGTACCCATGAAAACAGTTTGTATTAGCCAATTACTTTGTAGTCAGTGTTCTGTTAATACCAGGTTATGACTATCAAATATAAGCAAAAACTGCTTTTCATACTTCCTTTATCAAGACAGGACAGGTCAACAGGTATAAAATATCCTCATGTAATGCTTACTGGAGTTTTCCTCAGAATATTTTTATTAACATTTATTTCCTACTTTCTGTTTCATTCATTCAAAAGTTATAACCTCTTTAGCAAACAAGTTATAATGATTCTTTTCTGTCCTGTACAGATGAACTGTTCCCGGAGAAGAAATATAAAAGTAATAATGAATATTTTTTGGAACCATTTTTCCCCTAGTTGACTCCATTTAAAAAATCTGATGTAGCTCCTAATCCAAGGAATATCTTTTATGTAGATAGTTGGTAGTGGACGTTTCCTCAAACGGAGGGCAGAGCATTTAGGTTTAAACAGGCCCCGTTCTTTTCTCCTCTGCTTAGTGTGAACCATGGAGGCTGAAATCCAGATAACCAGAGTTTGTAGGGATTGCTACCACCTGTCTCTTCTGGAAAGGGACAATAAGAGTGTGTGCATAACACTGTAGGCATAAGATGGTTTGCTGTTTTGTATTGCATGTTTTTGTGCTTTACACCATCAGCTTTAGGCATCCAGAGGGAATTTGGAGACGTGTTCCTGTGTCGCCAGCTCTGCTTTCCAGGAGCTACAAGAGGCCAGGTGCTTCTGCAGGGGCTGAGTTGCTAGAGGTTGCCCCAACATTGCTTGTTTTGAGAGATGGTGATGGAGTGTCTCCTACCTCCGTATCTCCTACCTCTGTACCTCTGCGCTGTCTGCGTAGGGTGTAGCCTGTCTTTCCTACTGGCCCTGTCGACAGTGCAGGGATCGTGACTGGTTCTTGGTGGTTCTGGGGCTCACCATTTAACAAATAACCAGGATTAATATTGGCTACTCTGGAGCTTGTTTTTCTAGACAGAGGCCTTGACTCACTCAGGCTCAGTTCTGAGGATATGTACTCTTTGCCAGCAGTCCTGGTTTAAATTATTTGTGTTCTGCTGCTGCACATTTACCCATTTTCATTGAAGTCTATGGAAAGAGTCTCATTTATTTCAATATGTTTCATCTTGGAGTTTTTGTATTTATTTTTATGTTCTTTCCAACATCTGATTTATATAAGAAGTTACACAAAATCAGAATGATTTTATCTGCATTATAAAATGCACTGAAGTTCAAGATTGAAATGGGAAGGAAAAAAGATATCATTAAAACTTCAACCTGCTCCATATTATCTGCTACCACACTGAGTTCCACCAGGACACTTGTGATGCTTCAAACTGATCTGCCTAAAAAAACCCAAATCACTCAAATCGCACAAAATCACTCCTTGTTCTGAAGAAGTTTTAAAGCTGCATTTGTTTCCTTATTCAGTTCACAGTCTGCCTCCACTCACCCAGTTCAGCTGAAGGACTGCACAGGACGGCGGATATGGTGGTATCTTAAGCCAGCATTGTTGCCGCTTTCAAACCCTACCCTAGACTTCCCATTTTTTGAGGGCTACATGGTATCACTTTGTTGATGGTTGCCCCTCTGCCAGTCTTTTCAGAGTTCCCCATATCACTGTCATTTGCTGGTCCATACTTTTCAAGGAAAGATTTTTCCTAGATTTGCTGAGAAAGAACGTGATGAGAAGCAGCTTTCCTTCTTTCTGTGACTCAACTTGGTTTTGTTTCTTGTTTGATCCTGGTGTTCATACAGTCTAAAATCTGGAATCCAACCCTGCTGACCTCATCTGAAATTTTGATAGTTGGGAAGGAGTTTTTATTTGAATCCTTCCAGATGGTTAAGGGTTACTTTCTGTTCTAGAAACTTCTGGTGTCCTTGTGTGCAGCACCTCTTGTGTTTAAGCTCCATTTTTTTGGTGTGTATCATGACCCAGTGCTTCAATATCTGTTCTGTTCACAATCTGTGGATCACCATAGATCTGGTATCTAGTCACAGGGTACCTATTTGTCTCTAAAATTCAGTCTGTCCTAATAATGATGCGCTAGGACTTTAAAGGTGAGCCATAGTGATACTCATGGAGATGTCATGGAGCGTAGGAGAATCCCCTCGCCTCCCAGCAAACCAGAGGAAAAAAAAAAAAATCACCAGAATGAAGTAGACCTTGTGGTAAACAATCCAGTAAAATTTTGTCAGTGTGTTTTCAGTTAGTAGCATGGCTGAATACCTCTCTACAGTGAGGCAGAGAACTGAGAGCTTTTCATACAACTGGATATAACATTGTTCTCCATAAAAGCAACTGGGTCTGTTTATTGTCACTTGTGATTGCTTGCACTGAGGAGGGTTTAGTATTTACTTTGTGACACCAAGGCTTATTGGCAGGTGGGGTCTTCACACATTTGTGAACAAGAGATAAGGACAAGGAACGTCAGCCTGTGTTCTTTCTAATGGTGTGAATCCTAAATGCACTACAGCTCCTTAGGTAAGGACAACTTATTAGCACTATTCCTTTAAGCAGCCATGATTGAAAAATATTGTGGGCATAGCAGAAAACGAAATCAGATAAAACGAATATTTTTTTATTGCTAAAATCAAAGGAACAAAGTATTTCAAGTACTTAGTTGCACTCACAGCTGTGGTCTGGTGAAAAAAAAAGGGTAAATTATATGTATTGCAGTTCATATTAGGAAAATTGGTTCCTAAGAACTTGCATTTCATTGCTTTTCTCTTTCCAGGTCATCTAATTTTCATCTGCATTAGGAAACAAAGTTTGTTTATGTAAGCCCATAGTAAACTGAGGATATTGCGTTGTATTTTTCCATTGTGGCTTTATTTACAGTCCAATGTTATTAATATTATATAGTTGTGAGAATATGTGATTATAAAAAAATCAGTCTATACATCCAAATTTGAGAAATGCAATAATTTTTTTGGTGTTTAGATAATTTAATCTAAACAAAGTCAGATCCGATAACAGTAATTCATCACAGGGTTTATGCTTTTCCCTACCTCACAGTAGTCAGCAGCAGAGTTCTGGTAAAAGTGTTTTGTATCAAATCTGAATAGCTCCAGATCTCTAAACCTTTCAGTATGTAAGTATTATTAAAACTGAATAAATAGGTAGATGTAGTCCTTGGCACAGAAATGAGAGAAATTTTTCCAACACTATTTTTGTTTATTGCTGCTTGGATTATAGTTGCTTTTGCTTCTTTTCTATAGGGTGAAACCATGGAAATGCACGAGAACTACTTTCTATCCCCAAACCAGACAAATACAATTTGGTAAGATTTCTAGAAAGGCAATTAAGATAAACATGTTTGGTAATTGATTTGCTTGTAATTGCAAAACCCCCATATTTGTTATTAACTCGAGTTTCTCTGAGCTTTAAGTTCTTAAAAGTATAGATTGTCTGAAAAAAGGTTGGAAAATTGTAACTATGCTTTCTTTTTGTCTTTCTTCTTTTTCTCTTTTATTTTTCCTAGAGGATTTTTTTGAATGCTCAAGGTTGTAGCTTTTTCTTTAATAATTTTATTAACAATTTTAATAGTGTTCTAAAATAATTTTCTTTAATAATTTGTAAATAATTTTTCTTTAAATTTTTTTCTTTAATAATGCATGGGGCTTTCAGCAATCTAATTTGGAGGTGGATGATCTTTAAAGGTCCCTTCCAATCCAAACCATTCTATGATTGTATGATTCAGTCTACAAGGGACTGTCAGTCTCTTGCCTGTTTCTAAATCCTCTGGGATTGCATGTATTGTGTTCCCATATTTCCCCGGTAGACTTTAAAATGATAACATAACATTGATACGTAGTTTTTTGGTGTTGGATTGTTGTTTGGGGTTTGTGTGTGTGTGTGTATGTGTGTTTGAGGTTTTTTTGTTTTGGTTTTTTTTTGGTTCGGTTTGGTTTTTTTTTTTTTCCCCAGGAAACAAAAATACCTTGTGGTAAGAAGCAACTTAATGTTAACAATTCAGATGACATTCATGCTTTCATGGTAAGATTATATACCTGTCTATTGGTTTTCTATTTTGAAGTATGTCTTTGTTACCTGTAATATCTGTCATGACAACTCTTTATTTAATTTTCTCTCTGTTGTAAAAGTTTTGGGGTTTGTGGTTTTTTGTTTTAATACAGTCACAACAGTCCAAATCTTGCTGAGGAGGAGACACATAAAACTGAGCAGGTATTTGCCTGAAGGCTAGCAGAAAGCGATGCTAGTAAATACTTGTTTATGCTGGAAAGAACTTGGCAATGTAGAAGTTCAACATGTAATTTTGTAGTAAATCAGTCATATATAAATATAAAAAGGATGTGGAGCCTTTGTTGAATCAGGTGTTACATATCAGGTTGAATTGCATGGGTGAGCACAGAGCTAGTAATGATGGACAAATCTGTGCTTAATTTGCAGCAGTTAAGCAGTGAGGTGATACGTACCACCCAAATCGACATCTGTGGCTTATGCCGTGTCTTATTATATGCTTGAAGAAGCCGATGCCAGTTTCCTGTTGTCCACAATGGGAGATGAAGGTTCTCTTCATATTTTCTAGAAGTGAAGATTCATTGTGCCTGGAGAGCAGGAAGTACTAAAAGAGTTCCTCTGGTAGCACAGACAATATATAGACAGTACAGTGGGCTATATTGTATTAAAAAAATCAGCTTGAGCTTGTTTCATAGTCACAATCTGTAAACATAAACTGCCGCTCAGGTGCAGGTTTTGAGTGAGCTCAAGAACTTCTGAGGTGTAGGGAGGAGAGATGATTTGAGTTTTTCAGGTATGTTTGGGCCTAGACTTACCCCAGATGTTTACTGCTTTCCGTGACTGCCTTTGTGAGAGTATTATGAGGCTTATGATGGCTTGATGAGTGCCTTGGGATCTTTTTTTAGAGAGCACTCTAACGCTGTATGGCTCAAAAGCAGGTGGGATTTGTGTGTGGACCAGATTTGGACTGTCTTTATGAGTGTGTACCTATATGTGAGTAATGTGGGCATCTTGCATCTTCCAAGGTGAACATGTCTTCTGTCAGCATTGACTGCTGTGCACACCAGAGTTATAAAGATGGTCTAATATGTTATAAAGATGGTCTAATATGCCATGGAGAACCATGTTCTTCTGACTAAGTGGTTGCAGTTGGTCATTGTTTCTGTGGCTTTATACAGAAGTAGTGTGTAAAACTCCTTCCAGTCTGATATTGATATATTTAGTAATTTCCAAGGGTTTAAATCTTTATAACGATAATACAAATTCTCTTTTTATATCAGTCTGGGATGGTAAGAAATGAAGATGTCTCTTTGTTCTTGACTGCAAGAAAGGATGCTAGTACCTTTCATACTTGCATTATAACCAGATATTGATTTATTATAAAAAACTGGCTCCTTCACAGCTAAAGTAAGTAGTTTGATGAAATCACATGGTCTGCAAGTTGCAGGTGGTATTACTGGTGCTGCTAAGTTTCAGAGGAAAAGATCCAGTTTCTTTGTAAACTTGATCACCAGTAAGTGAGATAAGAAGTTAAAAGCCCTAAGAGAAATATCAATATATTCAGCTTTACTGTACAGATCCCCAAGTCATCAGTCAGATCTTTACCTCAGTATGGAGCCCATGCACATAAAGTTATAAATAAGGTCCATGTGAAACTTCACATTTTGCTAAGCTCATGACATATTCATAGTTAATCTTTGGAAAGTGGGGAGAGATCGCAAGAAAGTTATCTGCTTATTCTTATTTATAGCTGTAATTGTCAGAGGCACAAGTTTTTTTTCAAATATTAGCTTTTTGTATTGGAACATGAATAGAAATATTACAGAGATGTTCCAAATGTTCCTAAATTAGATTCCCTATTTCATGAAAATGTGGTTTTTTGCACAAAGCAAAGTATGTTAGTATGTATGGTGAGATTTCAAGTAACTCATTTGGATTTGGCTTCAGAATTCAAAGTTGGCTCTATTGTTGGCTTCAGATGGAAGGCAATAATTTAGGTGCTTGAGAATTAATTTGCAATTTTAGTATCTCAGTAACTGTTTAAGTAACAATGGCCGAGGAGTAAGGACAAGGGCAAGAGAACAGCTATAAAGAATGGAATGCTATGGGTTAGAGTTTGCATTGCTTTAAATCTTTTCTTGGCTTAGGACCTGTTTTTTTGAGAAAGCATGTCCAAAGTGCTTGAACTGATTCTCTTGCACTGTGTAAGTGGCAGTTAGGTGACAGGAGGCTGAGGACTCCCAGCTCTGGGATTTGCCTCAGTGCTGCATTATTGCTTTTGGTCATACTGTCAAACTTGTTGGGTTACTTCCATTTTAGTACCCAGGTTTGCGTACTAAAAGACCCAAGAGACTAGGCTCTGTCTCTTGGTGGTGAAATGGGAGAAAGGATCTTCAGAGGGTTTCAGATTTTATCTTCTCTGTTCACTAGGGAGGCAGTCAAAGGAGATCGGTTACATACTGAGGCTGTAGTTTCATGAGATGGTTTGAACCGAGTTAACTGCTGGACTAAAATTTAAAACTGTGTTCTGCCTGACATCCTCCCCTTTCCCAGCTTCCATTCCTGCCCTGCTCCACAGCCATTTGTTTGCCTTGAGTCAACTTAGGTACTCATTTTATTTCAGAGTAGGCTTGTTTATCTCACTAATGCAGCAAGTAGATTTTTCTCCTTGGATTAATTTAATTTATTCATTTTTGATGAAATGAGTGCCAGAGTCTGTACAATGGCAGAGGGAAGAGTGAAATTGTGCGACTGAATATGAAGGGGAAAGAGCCAGGAAGGGAGGAGAGAGGAGAAATAAGCTGTTATTTTGGTTCAGACATAATGTGAATCCTCAGCACTTAGATAATCTTAAAGTTAGGTGGGAGGAGTCCATACTACAAGTGATTTACTACTGAATAATAAAAGCATTCATGTTAAGAATTAGAAGGTAGCAGGTCTTAAATACTTAGCTAAATTAAATGAATCCTTTTCTGAATTAAAACTGGTTGACTGTGCATAAGGAAAAGGATCATTTGAATTAGGAATGTATTAAGTTGTAGAATAACGTAGGGAGTATCTTTTAATAAACTACTCCGTCTCTTAGGAATGCCTATTATGCTGGAGAATCTTGCAGTTGCCGGTTTTAATTGTATGTGAATCAGGCTGTCTTATGGAAGAAGCAGTTTCACATCCTTCCTTACCTCTCCCACATTGGCTCCAGCCATGCATTCCTGTATTGTCCTTGTAGGCTCTTGTGTATCTGAGCTAACTTGTTAGCTGACCCAAAGGAAGCTGTTGAGTTTATTGGGATGGATTAGTTGTCTGCTGGGTCAACAAACTGGATCATGTTGGCAGGTAGTCTGATGAGCAAGGCTGAGATTGAAGGAAGTAGGGGTAGCAGGACTATGCCTTTCTTTTGCAACAGCAAGTAGCTAGGATTGGCTAATGATTGTGTCATATCAGAGCATAAAATGGGATCCTTTTAGTGGATGCTTTATAAAAATATATGTTTCAATTTTTGCTTTCTGAAAATACACATGTCAATTGTACCCATTCTGGGTACTATAATGTGGTGGTGAAGTCAGAGCAAATGTATATGTATATATGTGTGTGTGTGTGTATGTATATATTTTTTTTTTTAAAAAAAGATTGGGCTCTTTAAATTTGAGAAATTTACACTGGTATGCTCAAGCAAATCCTTTTACCCTCTTTCCGCACTCTGAAGGTATTTGTATGGAAGATGAAAAGTGAGATTTTTATGGGTAAGTCTTTTCATCCTTTGGGTGTTTAACTAGGAATATTTTTATGTAACTACAACTTAATGCAGGAAGTTACTGAACACTTGCCCGTATCTACTAAAGTGCCTTAACATGTACCACATAAAACGTGTAGCTCTATTGAAGTAATTAAACCATTACCATTAAAACACATGCTAAAACACTGTGTTGAGTTGGGTTCAGAAAACTCCACACCTTCCAACATCAAATATAATCAGATGCTTTCTGCTGTTTCACGGTGTGTCTTCACTCCTACAAGTACTCCTACATCTACTGGTTTAGATATACTGGTGAAATCCAGAGTAATGCTCTTACCATGGTATTGGAGAAAACAAAAAAATTAATCTTCAAAATACCTCATTGACCCTCAGAATCTTTCAGAAAGGTGAGGTAGAGTCATTCAGCTATCTAATGGTAGTGTTTCAGTGTGATTTGCATAACTAAAGAGTTTGGCCTTAAAGAAGCAACCTTTTTCTTTCTATTGCATGAGAAAAAAGAATGAAATTGTCTAGCTTTTCAAAGCAAGCTTCTTCTATTAAGTTGCACAAGTTTCATGCCTGTTGTAATTTTTATAGTGCCTTTGAGGTGGATCAGCTAGTGGATCTTAGTCATAGCCTATTGCTTCTTGGAAAAGTGCACGCATATTTTTTTCTTACTTTTCTAAAAGCTATGCTGCTCACGTGTACTAAAGCTGAAAATAGCTTAATCCTCTGAAGATGATGCCTTTTTTTTTTTAAATTTTCAGGATAAGAGATTCCCTGCCACTGAAGTATATTGCTTGCATGACAGATACTTCAAGCACAGCAAACAATTGGCATTGCAGGGAAAAAAGTATTTTGTTTTTATAATTGAGAAGCTAATTTAAAATAGTCTTTTCTTACTGATATCATGTGTTAAGGAAGATCCATGATACTGTGATACTGTGAGTTATCACTACACAGAGCAGTTCTATGGTCAAATACTGCACTGAATGCCTAATTTACAGAGTACATACTTTTGCCTTAGGTTTTTCCATAGCTCCGTTGATTGGCCGACTGGATTGATAAAGCAGATGAAGTTTTTTTAAAACCTTGCCTGGGGTCACCAGTGCTGATTTTTCACCACTAAAAGGCTTAGAAGAAACATATTGCTGCTAAATTTTCACGAATATTGGAGTAGAAAATGGCCACAGTGCATAGGATGATCTTAGGAGGTGTATACAGTCTCTAAAAAAAATCCCTCCCCACAGATAATGTGTTGTTTCACTGGACTTCCCCAGAGTGTAATTTCCTCCTTTTCATTAGGAGGATTGTTGTTAAGTATAAAGCCAAATGGATTATGCAACAGTTCAGAAAGGATGGGCACACATTTACTGTCTTCCAAATGTGTAAGCCCACGCATATAGAACTTTTTAAGTGAATGTTAAGGTTTTTTAAGTGTCAGGGGAATAGCATTCTGTGTTTAAAATACATTTCAAATAAATGAATGTTTGGTGACATAAGGAAAAGGAACTTGGCAGGGATTTAATTTTAGAGCTTGTTATAGTTCAGATAAATGCCTTAGAGTAAGGAGGCTGGTGCTAGTCCACTGCCCAAACAGAATCTTTTTTTTTATACTAGGTTGAGGGTTAGTCAAAGGATTGATTTACCAGTGTTTCATTTCCAGAGGGCAAGGAGGCAGTGGAATTCCTTTACAGTTATTAACGGATTAATTAGATTTAGTGAAACAGAACTTAAAATAATGTGATTTATCTCAGAGGACTTCTGGAATACAGCAGCTTCTGTATTCTCCTTCAAGCAAGTTGTTTAAATACCAGCAATAGAATACCACAGGAAGCCGAAGGAAAAATGAACAAGAGAGATGTAGACACAGATAAAGGTATTTCTTGAGGAATGTTTTATTTTGTTTTGTTTTTAGAAGTAGCCAAGGATTACTTTGTAGTGAATACAATTTTTATGAGGGACAAACGCTGTTGGATTTTTTTCCCCCCACTGATGTAACCAAAAATGGTTGCAATTTGAATTTATTGTCATGGTAGCCTCTTACACAGTTGTATACATTTACTTATAATAGTTACAGTATAACTGTAGTGATGGAGGAATAAGTATTAGAAAAGCATAATGAAGGTCCCAAATTCCTTTTGTAATTAAAATCTCAGTTTTAAAACAGAAAGGTTGACTGTACCATGAAGATGGCTCAATATATTTTTGAACCCCGGACGAACAGTTTTGAGTCAAATGAGGCTGATTTTACTCTTGGGTAGGACTTTAAGCCATGGTGACAGAAGTCAACAGCAGCTCAACCAAATTTCTTTCAGCCCCAGTCAGAGCAAAATTATGTAGCAGGTACAAGAAGATACAAACAAGGTTGTTCTCAATAGTAAAAAAATCAGAAAAAAAAGCAAGGATACAGAAAAATTTACAATGTGCCCAGGTAGCCAAGGTGGCCAACAGCATCCTGGCTCATATCAAGAATGGTGTGGCCAGCAGGAGCAGGGAAGTGATTGTGCCCCTGTACTCAGCACTGGTGAGGCCGCAGCTCGAGTACTGTGTTCAGTTTTGGGTGCCACAGTATGGGAGGGACATTGAGGTGCTGGAGCGTGTCCAGAGAAGGGCAAGGAAGCTGGTGAGGGGTCTAGAGAACAGGTCTTATGAGGAGTGGCTGAGGGAACTGGGATTGTTCAGCCTGGAGAAGAGAAGGTTGAGGGGAGACCTTATCACTCTCTACAACTACCTGAAAGGAGGTTGTAGCGACGTGGGGGTTGGTCTCTTCTCCCAAGTAACAAGTGATAGGACAAGAGGAAATGGCCTCAAGTTACGCCAGGGGAGGTTTAGGTTGGATATTAGGAAAAACTTCTTCACAGAAAGGGTTGTCAAGCGTTGGAACAGGCTGCCCAGGGAGGTGGTGGAATTGCCATCCCTGGAGGTATTTAAAAGATGGGTAGATGTGGTGCTGATGGACATGGTTTATAGGTGGTTTTGGCAGTGTTAGGTTTATGGTTGGACTCGATGATCTTAAAAGTCTTTTCCAACCTAAGTGATTCTGTGATTCTTGATGGGGTGAAGGGCTTAAGCACAGCCTCTTATTAGCATTTCCCAATAGTCTACCACTAGGCAGTTCTGCTCAGGATGCTTGCAATTCTGGACTCTCTTCTCCGTGCACTATATAGAGAGCCCTAGTATCTACGTTGGCTTCAGATTCCTTTCTGAGGAAAAAGTGCCTAATTTGCAGATCAAGCAGCTACAGCCATTGAAGTCTAAAAGCACTCACTTATACTTGGATGATTATGGTCTCTATATATACTGTGCAGTATTTTCAAGGTGAATTTCAAGTAGAATCCAACTGAAATGATGTTTCATGTCTTGTTTTTTTCCTCTCTGAAGGTATACAGAATAATAATAATAATAAATGTATCTGGAAACATTTTCAAGTGGGAGAAAAAGAGTAAATGCTGCAGCTTGTTTTGCTCAACTATATTGCAATTACATATATATATAAAATACTTATCTGTGAATGCTTGCCCCAATGCAGAAGAGATGGACAAGGTGATAAGTGATAGAACTATTTTCTGTCCATACATCTGCAGTCATTCAGAACACTTTGATCTTTGAAAAAAATGTAGGGTTTGTTTATTTCTGGGTTGTTTTGTTTTTTTAAAATAAATAGAACTGTGTGAGACTTGAATAAAATGATATTGAAGAAGATGATCATTAGCAACTAACTTGCAATATTTTAAACAGCACCCTTAAGTATTTAGCAGCATTATTAGTGCAAAAAACTGAACATTGCTGACTGGCACAGAAGGTGATAGATCTGAGTCAGTAATTTGTAGCCAATTTTCTGTGTAAGGAAAGCTCAGAATACAGGCAGTTGCACTTTTTTGCAGACTTAAAGAGTTCAGTCATCTTACTGAAGTGTCAGACTAGTGCTGCTGGAGTGTGCAGAGGAAGAGCAGCACTGGCCCTTCGGCTGCAAGAGTTGCTCAGCTTGTCTTCCCCAGCTTATACCTGAGGCTGTAGCTATAGACAGATCTGAATGGAAAAGAATGGTAAGAGTTCACAGATTCTGTGGGGGTGAAAAAACACACCGACTGGCGAGCCCTTAGTAAGTCAATAACTTCATGTAGATAATTGTGTACATACCAGTTCAAACAATTGTCCTAAATGTCTCTTAAGGTATGTGATACAAGGGGCTGCCCCTCCAGCAGCTTTGGGGATGGGGGTACCTCCCGCCTGGCTGCTGGAGCCCAGCCTGGGCTGTCCTGAGGCCTGGAGGTCTCTGTCTCAGGCTGATGGGTGGAGCTGCTGCTTTTCTGTTTTCAGGTTCAACCAGCAGCAAGGCTGAGTATGTGTCCCAGAGGCACACACAGAGGACACTGACATGGCTGGCTACACGCACTGCCATGAGGAGGCCCTGCCGTCAACAGCACCCACATATATTACTGCCAGGACTCATGTAAGTGCAGACAGGCAAGTCCCCTTGTCCTCTTCAGCTCGTCAGGATTGAAGCTCACTAGTGAAAGCACACCCACTCACCACGCACTCTATTCACACAGACATTCACAGATCCTTCAAGCATCAGCATGGCTTCTTTTTCCGCTACCTCTGCCCATATCCCAAGCCCTCTTACCTGCTCCACAGGTCTCCTTCTTGCGAGCTGGTCCAGCTTGATGTGTGCTAGCAAACACCCACCCACTCATCTCACAGGCACCCTATGTTTGTGGGTCCTCTCAGATACCAGCATGTACACCCTGCCTGTCTCATAGCTGTGGTGGGTTAATTTTAGCTAAGGGCCAAATTCCAGCTGCTCGCTTCCCTCCTCAAGTGGGACGGGGGCATAAAACAGGACAAGAAAGCTCTTGGGTTGCAATAAAAACAGGAAGGTTGCTTACCATTTACTGTCACAAGAAAAACAGACTTCACATGGAGAAAATTAATTTATTGCCAATTAAAATAGATTCAGGTAGTGAGAAACAAACCTTAAAGCAACACCTCTGCCCCCTTCCTGTCCCAAGCTGAACTTCCGTCTTTCAGTCACAACCCTACATGGTGCAGGGAGAATGGTGGGCGTATGGTTGCTACACAGTCGTTCCTCTTTTTCTCCTTACCTCTCCATGAGCTGCAGGGAAATAGCTGCTCCACCGTGGTCCCCTCCATGGGCTGCAGTGTAGGTACCTGCTCCACTGTGGTCTCTCCATGGGTTGCAGGGGAATCTCTATTCTGGTGCCTGAAGTACCTTCTCCTCTCGTTCTCTGACATTGATGGTCACAGGGCTGCAATTTCTCACAGTTTTGTCCTCACTGACATGTAGTGTTTTGCCTTTTCTTAAATACATTCCCCCCTTTCCCTCACTCGTTCCCTCCCCCCAGTAGCTGTTTTTTTGGGACACACATTGTTCCCACCCCAGTGGCTGTGGCCAGGACCTCCACCCACTCCAGCTGCTGATGGCACCAGCCAGGGGTGCCTGCGCCCTGGGGCTGACGCTGGTTTCTGGCACTGAGTGCAGTCCCGCCTGCCCCTCTGAGCGCTGGCATCTCGTCCTCACAGTGCTTCCGCACATGGGGGAGAGTGAGACGATGGAGAGATGATTAAGAAAGGATTTAATAAGAAGATAGGACAGACTGGGCTCATCACACTCAAAGCTTGGTTGCATGTGTACTGATTGGATGCTGTTTAGATGCAACTGGCTCCTTTCTGTCTGTTCCCCCTTTATTCCTCCCTGATCCCCTTCCCCTGCACATTCTTTACTGAGTTTTATGTAGTCCCACAGGCTCCTCTCAAATGTCCAAAATCCTCAAGTTCCTCTTGTTTTCCCCTACTTACCAGCTACTAAGACCAGGTTTGCCCTCTCCAAAGCTATATCAAGTAGATGTTCTCACCTTTGACATACCCTTGCATTATCCTTCCTCAAAAAGGGAAGGTTCGAAAAAATGGAAAGGAAAAGCATAAACTAAATGCAGTTTTGACATTAAAACAAGTATACAAAAAGAAGCAGAGCAGCTGAGATGGAAGAAACTAAAATTAAAGTAATCGGACACAGAAAAAAAAACTTGTGCCAATTAGAGATCATCATCTTTGGGAACAATCCTGATTGTACTATGTAAGAAACTGTGTTTTCACAGCGGGCATTAGTGACTGCTGACACCAGTCCAGAGGATGGTGCAGTGAGTCTGTTCAGGTCAGTGCACTCCGCTGTGTTTTAATGACAGGTGTTTTAATGTGGGTATTTGTATTGGAGGGAGAAGGGTGAGGGCAGGGACGATCTTCCAGCAGTGCCTCATCCTTTCCTGCCTTTTTCCTGGCACTGTGAGAGGAGGAGTAGGTACAAGAAGGAACTCTTGATTACTCTCAGGAGAAATTGGCTTGCTTTGGCAGGGAAGCAGTATCACTGAACACAATACTATGGCTAGTAGTTCTACCTGGAAGTAAATCACTTCTTAACTAGACATTGCTGCCTAATACAGTATGCATGATTTTAATAGTAGTTGCATACATAGAACTTAATCCCTAGGTGTCTGCTGCGCCTGACCTGCCTCTGCTTAAAGCCATATTTTGAAAGTTGCGTTTTCCAAAGGGGCCCAAATGCAGGACAATTGCAAAAACTGTGTAATCTCATCAAATTGGGTCTAGCTCTAGGTGCCTGCTTATAGTACAGGATGATCCAGGTGAAACAGCAGCCTTCTAATGTCCCACTGAGCATTTCATTCATCCCTTGTACTGCTTCTAAGGTGCTACCTACAGTAACATTTGCCATCGTTGCTGAATGCCTGTCAGTCTTGTAGGAGAGGGACGGGGTGGGGGAAGAGGGTGAGAGTTGCCTTGGATAATTTAGATGAAATAAGGAGCGATTATTTATGGACAATGAGACAGTAACATGCTGGATACAGGAGCAAATGGGCAGCTCCTGTTTCACCAACCAGTCTTGTGGCTCTGCAGGAGCTGTGTGCCCTGCTGGTACCCTCTGCTGCTTACCTGCCTCTGGCTGTGCAGGCACCCTCTGGACGGGAGATGTAGGCACACTCCTGGAAAATTGCAGCTCCCAAGTAGTTCTGAATCACTGTGAATATTTTGTTGTGATGACAGTAGCACCCCACACAGCTCCCCTCCAGAGCTTGCCCAACATGACAAGAAGCTGTTAAGTTATAAACACTCAGCTGTCCTGTGGTTTATGTGAGTGGCCCTGAGGCAGGGTGTCTGTTGCCTGGTGCAGGCAGTACGACTGCACACTAAGTTGAAAGAGGAGCCATGGGACTGTGCTGGCCATGGCCCTTCATCTCAAGACAGCTGGAATTACAGTAATAAGATATGTGTGCCTGGGTTGGTGAGACATGAAAGTATGTAGTGCTGTACCACAGGATACTCTTGCAAAATGTAGTGTAAATATGACTATTGTGCTTCAAAGAAGGCTGGGACTTCTCCAGTATGGATGTGACAAGGACATGCCTTCCAGCCTAGGCATTGACATGTTCATCTCAACAAAGGCAGTAAATATGTAGCCAAGGTAGAAATCTGGGCCTAAACTCCTACGCAACAAGTCATAAAATCCATATCTGGCCATTTAGATTTGTCTGGCGATACACCTGTCCTAACTTTTATTTGCACGTAATGCTTCTTGAACACACTTGAGCTACAGTGGAATTACATTATTGGTGTCTCTTGAAATGGGCCAAGTATGTAGCCAAGCATGCAAAATTTGTGAAGCCAGAGAGCAATTAAGAAGAAGGGACATGGGCTGATGGTCCAGAGATCAGACCTGACCCATTAGAAAATGGAGAAGGGGAAATAGTGGATTTTGCCTTGTACTCTAGGGTCTACCTCTGCATTTTATTAAAAAAACCTGAGCAGCCAGGCTACCATCCTGAAACGTGCAAGACGTAGACTCAAACCTTCTTGTACTGAGAAATGTTTAGATTTTGGCTTTTCTATATCCTTGACCAGTGCTCTAATAAAGCTTTAGGTTGCAAAGTGTCTGTGTTATCAAAGTGCAAAAGCAGGCACTTCTTAGTAAGGGTTTTTTTAAGTCTTTATTCTTAAGATGGAGGGAACGCTGGTAGGAGGAGGGAAGTATATAATTTTCTATCCTGTTCTTCAGGGATGAAGTAATAAAAATAGGAATAAAAGAAATCTGTTATCAAGAAATTATTTTCAAGAATTGTTGTCAAGAATTGGAGCCCCATTTGAGCAGGGAGCCTAAGTGCTAGTGCCCATATAAATTTCATGTGCATAGATCATAGAATCGTAGAATGGTTTGGGTTGGAAGGCATCTTAAAGATCATCTAGTTCCAACCACCCTGCCATGGGCAGGGACACCTTCCACTAGACCATGTTGCTCAAAGTCCCATCCAACCTGGCCTTGAACACTTCCAGGGATGGGTCATCCACAGCTTCTCTAGGCAACCTGTTCCAGTGTCTCACCACCCTGACAGTAAAGAATTTCTTCCTAATATCTAATCTAAATCCACCCTCTTTCCATTTAAAGACATTGCCCCTTGTCCTATCACGAGATCACCTTGCAAAAAGTCCCTTTCCAACTTTCTTGTAGGCCCCCTTTAGGTACTGGAAGGCTGCTATAAGATCTCCCCAGAGCCTTCTCCAAGCTGAACAACCCCAACTCTCTCAGCCCATCTTTGAGGCAGAGGTGCTCCAGCCCTCTGATCATCTTTGTGGCGCTCCTCTGGACCCACTCCAACATGTCCACATCCTTCTTATGTTGGGGGCTCCAGAGCTGGCCAAAGTACTGCAGGTGGGGTCTTGTGAGAGCAGAATAGAGCAGCAGAATCACCTCCCTTGACCTGCTGGTCACCCTTCTTCTGATGCAGCCCAGGATACAGGTGGCTTTCTGGGCTGCAAGCCCAGACAGTTCTACATAAATGATAGTTTTCAAAAAACACGACATGGGTCTATTATACTGCCTAGCTTTTAGAGTGAATGTTAGCCTAACGGGGATTCCATAACCGGACGTAATAAAACCAGTGGATGAACGCTGTAATTCCAGGATATAAATTATGTAGGAATGATAAAGTATATTGTTCTAGTTTAGACATGATTTTGGAAAAGCTTACTGTCAAATAACATAAGTAACAAAGTTGTTGCCTGCTGAACTTAACAGGTATTACAGAAACTGTCTGGACTGAAATACTGCTCCTGCATAGAAAGAGCATACTGTTAGAGCAGCACTACTAACCACTTCATTTGGAAGATGACAGAGGTGTTCTAAGAAATACCAGAAACGGTAAGAGAGCAGAAAATAAGTGAGCAATCTCAGTCATTTGTGTGGAAACTGGAGGAGTGTTACCTTAGGGCTTGATGCAGAGACTAAATTTGTAAACACTACAAATGACTTGCTTGGAGCAAGTAATCCCAGACCCCATAGGATGAGAAAGAACTCTTGGTCCCTTTCCAAGCAGCCACTCAAAAAGCTGCTCTTCGATAGTGGCACAAGTTCAATGTCCAAAAAAATTGCTGTGCTAATGTGTAAGTAAAAAAGGAACTATATAAAATGAATAAGTCTGCAAAAGGAAATTAAAAGGAGCAGTTGAAAGGGTAAAAGGTACAAGGAACTTCTTTAAAAGTAATGTAGGGAAAAGTCAGAACAGTACGCCTATAAGATGTCACCCAAAATACCACCTGTAAGAAAACATCTTTTTGCAACTCCCAACACAATATTTTTAAGAAAGTTCAATACCAACCTTTTTTAACCAAAGGTGAGAAGGAAGTCTCCAAAAAAGTCTACAGAGCTGACTAGAAATGGAGATATGAAAGGACACCTTTTGCTCAAGGAATATAATGACACAATAAAAAACCAAAGTGCTTCCTTGCTTGCAGTGGAGTTCATTACAGGGGAATGTACTGAGGTATGAGTTGGAGGAATTGTCTCAGATCTAAGTTTAAAACAAATCATCCAAAAGGATAAGACTAATATCTGAAACAGTAATCGGACAGTATTCTACAGAGTCCTGTAAAATGCGACTGAAATTGAAGTTGCAAAACTAACACTGGTGTGTGCTGAACCAGCTTGCTGGCAGTAGACGTACTGGTAAGTATTAAGACATACTAAGGAGAGTAAAAATGGCTTTTTGGTAGAGGAACATCATGCTTCTGATGATTCAGTCGACATCACTGTGCTATTGTGTAAAAGATCCTTGTTCTGCTCACCCCTGAATATTGTGTGTGGGACCCCATGTCTTACAAAAGGGTATAGTAAAAATGAAGAGATATATTCTTAATCTTAGAAAAAATAGGGGAGATATGCTAGAAATCAATAAAATTGTGACTATTTTAGCAAAGGTGAGACAAGAATGGATATTCTCTATTTTTATTAAAGCAAGACCAAGGGGGGAACCCAACAGAATGATTTGGAAGCAGCTTTAAAATCAAAACAAAGCAAATAAACTGTTTAATTGTGTAACTCATTGCCACAAGAAGTTTTGAAAACCAAAAGGATAAATAGATGCAAAGAGTTGTTATACAAATTCATGGAAGAAAGGTCCAGAAACAGCTATTAAAAACACTGATATGCACATGGATTTCAGTTCAGAATATCCATATGTTCCACGTCTTTGGAACTTGGCAGCATATACTTTACAATAATCCACAGAAGTAGCATATTTAACTTCTTTCTTATTTTCCCTAAGCATCTGCTACTGATCCTGTTAGGCACAGGAGAGTGGATTGGACAGATCTTTTATTGGGTGTATTTTTATGAATAGATGACAAAATTTGTTATTTTTTAACCAAAACAATTAAATAACAATTTGTTCAGCACTGGGATTGATACTGCTCTTTGTCTTCTGAAAATGAAGTCTTATTGGAAAATTGACAAACTGGACTCACACAAAAGTATTTAAAATAAAAGCAGAGTAGGCACGTTGGCAGAGTAGAAGTTGTCTTTTACCTGTTTATTAAAAAAATACTGGTAAAGCTAGATCCTAGCAGATGGTGTTAATTGTGTATTCCCTACTTTAACTGATGTAAAAGGTATTGCAAGAGCACTGAGGACTTGGGTTCTGGCACTGTCCTGCTGAAAGATATCTCTCCTAGTTGTAAACAAGCAACGAATAATTCCCCGTTCCACTTATGGGTATAACACACCACATATAGTCTCCATATGAACCAGAGAGTGTGTTTTTTGGAATACTTTTTCCTTGTAATAAGTAGTGGCACTCTGCAAGATAGCACCCAGAAAATCCTTCCTGGGCATTTTGTTATGCAAACAGGTATTGAGGTGTCGTGACTCACTCGTACCCTACTTTCAGAGCTGGTGGTGTTGAGCTTCTTTGGCAAAACAGGCATACTTCCTGAGTGAACTGAATATCCAAAAACTGCAGATAGACTATAGTATAAGAGACTTGTGTTGATACAATTAAATAATTGAAATCATTTCAAGGCACAGATTTCTAGGGTAAAAGAATCTCTTTCCTGCTGATGAAAGCCAAGAAACCAGTCTTCTAAGACTACCCACCTCAGCAAACCTGTTTTCATTCAATGCAATAGAAAAATCACGAAAGTAAGTAGACATAAGAATGCATTTGGATTCCAGTGAACTTTCCTGGTACATCACTCTGGAAACAAAATTCCCATTTATACATAGAATTTACAGAAAAGAAACTTGCTAAAACATATCTAACTCTGACATGATGAAATCCAGAAGGAAAAGGCTTTTACTGTGATTTTCAGAAATTCACGTTTCTCATTTTTCACCATGGAACATAAGAAATGAGTTGAACAGGCTTTGCATTTCCCACAAGTAGTGATTTTCTGTCTTTGGAAAGTTTTAGAGGGAGGAGCTCAGAGGTGCTGTGGGAGGGACTAAAATTCATATTAAAGTTTTGGCGTGAGAGGGAGAATTGTCAGAGTAGAAGGTTTCTTCTGAGGTTTTGCCTTTTTTTTTTTTTCAGTTTAGGATGATAAGTATTCATGTTCAGATTCTTCTAATAATTCTTTTTTGGAATTCTGATTGTCAGATTATTCCCAGGATTGAAGAATGTGGACTTTCATGTTCTCAGGTAATCTCTTACTTGTTCCTATTTGCTATCTCTTATTGTAGTAGTTGTATGCTGCCAAAATAATTGTAAGAAAGGCAAGAAAGTGAAAATGGAAAAATATTTCAGCTGTCCTGAACATTCACTTTATATTCCTGTCATTCCAAATTAAGTTTCCAGAGTGGCAAAGATGACAGTTAGGAAGAGAGTAAGAAAATGCATCTTATACTATTTCCAACTGCTGCTGTTAGCACCTTTTTTAATCTGTCTTTTGTATTTGAAAAAAGATTGTTTAGTTTATATTCATTACTTCGGAGAATCAGTTTTTACAACAGCAGTAGTGCCAAAGAGATGAGGGAGGGAGGTTTCACAAATTGCTACTTATGTTAGGAATATACAAAACACTGACTTTCTGTGAATAAATTAATTAGGCTTGAGAAAGAGCAAATCCCATTTTTCATTTTGTGGGATGAATGTAACTACAGTATTAAATTTAATGACTTATGTATGTGCATCAAAGGGGAGTGTGAACCATACCATCTCTTTAATAGCTTTGAATTTTGTATGTTTCCAAATATCCCCACAAAGGGGCAGTACGGTGATATTCTGCTTCTGTTGGCATTCTGAAACTGTAAGAATAGAGTAAATTGAAAGATAAATAAAAAAAAGGATAAAATAATAGGGAATCTGACTTTCAGTCTTAGTAGAGGATGATAACCTATGTACTTGCTACAGAGAAGCAGAATTGATGGCATGAAAGAATTTGGCTGTACAGACTTCTGCTTGAAGATGTCAGTGTTTAGGACAGGCAATGAGACATACTGAAGTTTGTCTAAATGTGGTGGTACTGCCCAGATATTAAGCTAGTACATGTTATAGCAATTGAGTCTGTATTTTATAAGTGTGTCCTAGAAAATATCAGTAATAAAGATGCTTATATAATACTGGATTGAGGGAAAAAGCAACCCTCTATATTTAAAGTTGTTTAATATGCCCGCATTCAAATTTTGTAGTCTCTATCCACTTAAATAATGTCTTTAGAATAATAAAACACAGTCATAAGAAATTAAACTCTAGATGTACCTGAGCACTTTCCAAGAATGTTTATGTACTTGTGTTTATGAATGCAAACACATGTATTTTAAGTAATTTATGCTCCTTGGTCTGCTTCAATGAGAGTTTAAAATAGAAATGATTTACTGTTCTAATTTATCCCTCTAAAGAGTGTGTGACTATCAGGCTCAGCATGTAAATAGCAATATCAGCCTTTTTGGTGGGATTCAGTTGTGGGAGATGCAATTTACCTCTGGGGACCTTAAAGGGCACTTTCTCTGTCATATTTTAGGTATGTACATTAGGAAGGCTGATTCACGAGATGTCTAAGATACAGATATAACCCTGAGGTTTGGTAGACTGGATCCCTTGTTTTGCCTTCAGGAGTTTGTCTTACCACTTTTCTGATACTGAAGGCTGAATAACTGAGAAAGGTGTATTTTTTTTTTTTAAATTTACAGGGGAAATACATTGTTTCAAATATAATGGAATCAATCAATCATTTGTGATGTTAGAGATAGGATTCAGTTCATATTCTCTATGTAATATTTCTGCTAGTTGTATTCAGTAGAATCTTGAATGCATTAATGACTTTTTAAGACAAAAATGTTTTCTCCCTGGGAACAATAATGATCTCAACAGGACAAATTACTGCCAGCATAGCATTTTCAATCCAGTGCAAAGCATTTTAGCTACATGAACTTTAGAGTCTTATGAGTAGCTTGTTAGGCAAAGCTCCTTCTTCCTCTTCCTTCGGAAGAAATTTCAATTTCCCTATGTAATCTACCACAATTTGTGACCTCAGTCCCATTCCTACGTGAGTTACTGTAAAAGGGAGCAGTTTATCTCCTCCATAATTTATAACTCAATGGTCTTTATAGGGGCACTAACCAGGGGTTACAATTTGCCTTTGCCTATGTGCAATATATGTGCGCTGCCTTCTGCTATAGCACATCAGATCACAAAGTAGAGAATCAATGCTGTTTTTTCTAGCAATTTGCTTAATGTGATAATGAGACGTAATTTTTAAACTATCAGAAGTTTTCTGCAGCTGCTACTGCTACAAGTGAGTATTATAGAAAATTGGTTTTTTCTTCATGAATTGTTCCCGTAAGTTTGTATGGCAGATTTCTCTTCTGCAGAGTCAATCCTGAGGTTGTGTGGTTCTTCATAAAGCAACAGGGCAATGAAAAACAATTAATTTGCATTTTTCTTTATTTTTCAAACTGTGGATATTGTCAGAAGGTTCTGAGAGAGTTTTTTAAGGTTTAAATTTGACCAGCCGGCTAGATTTTAAGGTCGCTATGTCCCTTAAATATTTGTAAGCAGTTTTGACCTCCTTGGGTACTCCTTATCAGAGTAAAGCATTGATTGTACTTAAGAGGGAAATAGTGATATAACTGTTTTGAGGTATGGGACTTAAAACCCCTTCACACTGAACTGTTCAGATTTTGGATCTGATTACAACTTTATGAATCATTCTTAGTTTACCATGAGTATTCAGCAAGACATCCTTGCGTTGCTTTGTGTAAGGCAATATCCAGGTTTCATTACTATATGACAGACTACTTCTGTTTGGTACAGGAAAGGAAAAAACAAAAGAGCTTTGGATGTTTATGCAAGTATTACATGAAAATTTGAACAGCATGAAAATATGCGATTGTGGGCTGAGTGATGGCAAAGAAACAACCAAGCTTTTATTATGTATTATGATTTATTTCTCTTTCCTTAATTTAATCACTTGGCTTTAGCGCTCGCATGATATTCTGGTATTCAAAGGTTAAATACAATGGGCTTGGTCTCCTTGCCTCACCCAATAGCAAACAGAGTTATCAACCAAGTTTCGCTGTAAAAGCATAGGGGAATCCCAGCCTGCAATTGAAATTGTGTTTGTGCCCTACTCATTTTACAATCCACATTGTTTGTAGGCTGTACACAAAGAAACAAACTTATGCCAAATTTGACTCAACAGCTGGTAAAGATCAAGAGCACTACATTTAAAAAAAAAAATCTCCAGAAAACTATGAAGTAGTATTTGTATTGTCTGCCATTAAATGTAGTAACGTTTCCAAAGTCCATGGATAAAGAAGGAAACCCTAAACTGAATCTGGGATTTCCCTGCAATTATAAAGGTTATTGGCAGTAAATTCTTGATATAGCTGTTCATGCTATTCATAGTCAAAGTATGGTGTGTTTCTTTACTGGATATTTATGCCGTGGATCAGTGCTGGATTCTTGCTGAATACTACACACTGCAAAACCAGTGATATAATACAGCCCTTAGGCCACTAACTCAGCTGACATAATTTGGCATTCTTTGTTCATTACTAAGGTAAGCAATTCATGTTTTAAAAGTGATCACAAGCCTCTAAGAAAAAGGACATGATAATCAAGATGATATAGTTCAGTTGATCTCTAAAATCTGTTTGAAAAACTAGTTTTAGACATGGAAGATGTCTAAAGAGACTGATCAGAGACCTGGCTTCCTCAGGGTGAGTGAGAGAGAGAGATACAGTGTGAAGTCCCAGCATAGGAAGATGATTCACCACAGACCTTTTTTTGTATGTATCAATATGCCTGGTGACTGGAGGAGATGCTAATATTTGTTGATTGAGATGCAGTATAATCCAGGAGTGCAAGCCCTAGATAGAAAGCCTGGATTTTGCATCTGTGCCTGTCATTGACTCGCTTGTGTGGCCCTATTCAAGTAATTTCCTTTCTCCAGTTTTCACAAGTACAAAATTGTGCTGACCTTCCTGTGTGATGTGTCTTAATTATGTTTTTTAATTAAGTGCTCTGAATACTATAATTAAGTGTTAAGTACTCGTTAGTCAAAGCAGTCATACTTAAGGGGCTCAGTCATGTTGAGTCACCGTATTAGAGTGGTATTAACCCATTTGCTTAGAGATCCCCTCTTGCCTTGTAGTTGGGAGAGCTGCAGTTTATCAAGTTTAGGTGACTTATCTCTTGGTCTAAGTTTTATATTTACTCTTAGGGTCAAAAGTAGCTTGGCAATGACATGAGACACTTAGCTTCCATGTTTCCTGCTGTGTCCTATGGCACTGGTTGGTTGCCATCCCATTTCCTTACCCCCTGAGAAGAAAACAACCAGTGACAGGTACAGCAGAGACTTACAAAACTCTCCAGTGTTCCTCATTAGAGCACCTACCACCACGTCTTTTGGGAGAGGTGGAAGTGGAGAAAGCTCTGCAATTCAGAACTTGCTAAAAAAACCCCAACAGTAGCTCTTGTGGTTTTTTTTTTTCTTTTTCACTTCTCCCTTCCTCAAGAATTCTGGAAAAAGGTTACAAGGTCTGGAAAGTGACAAGCCACTGGAGTAGCAAGAGCAGAGACACTACAGGGAGTCGTGGAAGTTGGGGGCACAAAATTAACAGATGTTGGAACTGGACCTGACAAGGTGTCCTCAAACTGAAATACAAGGCAGTGCTAGAAGCTTCTCCCCATGAGACCTCAACATAAGTATGTGCAATCAGTACACGTAGCAGGAGGTAGATATCGGGGGGCGGGGGGGGGGGGAAGGATATGTAAGCAAGCTCAGCAGGAGATAGCAGTTGCTGACCGTTATTATTGGCAGCTCACGAATCTCTCAGCCCTGATCTTAGGGAGGGGAGATATCCTTCAGCTCCATTTGGACCCAAAGCTCAGTGGTGAATATTGAGATTTGGCAGTAGGTGCTTCCCATAGCTGCAGAATATGGCTGTCAGACTGACTGCTTTGCAGTTGTAAAGCTACTTGTAATTTGACCAAATCTAGGCAGGACAAATTTTTTAGGAGTGGTAATAACTTTAATGAGACCATGTGGCGTGACCTAGCTGGAATTCTTGCATGGAGGTTAGCTTAATTTGTACATTTGCTGGAGCTGGCAATGCTGTACCTGTTACTTTGTCATGTTTGTTTATACTGTCCCGTTCTTCCTCTCTTGCCAGAATGCCTATGCATGGGAGAGAACCAGGGATGATCGAAAATGAGAAAGTCCAACAAGGGGTTTTAAAAGAGGTTATTGTTCTTTCTGAGGATAGCTGGATACTTTCCTGGCTTTTTGGCTCAGCATTGAGAAGCTAGGCCTCACTCCCAGATAGATAGGTTATCCGGACCCACGATCGGAGTTTGCTCCTATATCTGACTGAAAATCATTTGATTTCTGGGATGAATTCCTGTGCATCATACTGGGCCTACCAGGCTGTTCAAACCAGGAACCCACATTTGAAGTTCTATGCATTGTCTTACCATCATCCCCACAAGACATCCGTAGGTTTTATGTATCAACTCTGACAAAGATGTTTTCATAGTAGTTTTGGTACTCTCAGGAAAATATTTTTCCTTGTAAAATTTTTTTTCTGATTTTGTTAACATTTATTGGCTGTTTTTTGAAAACCAAGAAAAAATTATTTGCTCCCTTAGAAACACAAAACAGGAAATATTCCCTGAACAGCACTGCGTTGCTGAGGAAGTTCCAGACCAGCTCTGAACTACTTGGCTAGGAATGATTGCAGAACTGGTAAATTCGTGTATAGTCAGGTGTGATACAGCCAGATCACAGCCCTGACCCTGTCTTCACAATTGTAGGAATTCACAGGGCCAGAATTTTCTGAGGTCATGAATAAGCTGGGAAGTCACAGTAACTAATGATGCTGAGCACTGGAATAGATTGCCTGTGGGGCTTCTAGAGATCTCCAGGCATGCTAAGCAAATATCTCTCAGATATGTCTCAGATAAAGGTCATTCTTCCTAAGGCAGAAATGTAGAGTAGATGGCATCTTGAGTTATTTTCTAACCCTAGTATCTCTGCTTTCATTCATCATTTTCTCTTTTGTGAGGTCTAAAGATGATCTTTCAAGTCATATTTAACTGACTCCTTTGGAACAGTTTGGAACAGAGACAAACACCTGCCTTGCTATAATGCATATCCTGCCCTTCCAGCATGCAAAATATGGGACTCACTGGAAAACTGCATGAGACATACAATCTTATTCAGGAAGTATCTATACAAAAAGGAAGAGAGTTTTAGTTTTAATTTGCAAATTATCTGTGGCTCTTTCTCTTGCAAGAAAACGTTTCAACTTAGTTGCTTCGAGTATGTGTGGTAAATTTCAATCATTTCCGGAAAACTGATTGTCTGGGAGTTGCCTCTGCTTGCCTACATATTTTCAGAAAGTATGATTCATATAAACAACATTGTACAGTACTAGATGTGTATTCATTGTCTTTTCTTGGAATAACTTTGAGGAAATAGAATTTATTGCAGTTAATACATTGCACTGTCTCCAGTTTTTTCCCTTTCATCTCTACGTATGCAAACTTCCTTGATCTTTTTCCCACTTCATCTCCCTGACCTACTGTTCTTCCTTCCATGACTGCAATGACAGCTTCCTCCATTACCTTTCATTTTTTAATATCTTTGTATTATAATTTTTACCCTTTTGTAGTTTGGTTTTTTTTCTTAATTTATTTTTGCAGTTCTCATATTATCATGCTTAGTTTTGCTCAGTAGTATCTGTTCTTTTAAATTTTTCCTCTCATTTTCAATATATTCATATATGATATAATAGAATAATTTTTAGAGCGTGGTCATATCTGTGTTACCATTCTGCCTTTGTAGCTTATTTTCTTTTCCTCTTAGGGGAGAAAACACATACACTTTTTAGGCGAATGTGTGGCATAGGTGGTTTTCAGTGAGTAAGGGCTGTGATTAAATATGAGACATAGGGTGAAGCAACATACGAAGGTACTGAACACTGATGGGTTCATTAAGCTGAGGCCATGCCCAGGAATTATTGCTGCCTCTAGGGACAACAGCGTGATCAGGGGAGTTAGGTGAAACAATGCTGCTGTTGTGAAGTTGGTAGAATCCTGCCTCTCTGGAAGCCCTTCTTTTGGACCTCTGCCTCCTTTAATTGGACTGTGCTAACTTTAGCAACGTGGAAGATACTCAAGATAAAGCAAAACTGTACAATTATTCCATAGTTTATTTGGTTTTGGGTTATTTTTTCTTTTTTTCGCTCCCTAATGCCCCCACAAAATTATGAGTTAACAGTAGAAAAAGAAATAGACTATGTAATGACTTTTTGAGCAATTATTTTTTATTTTGTATTTTATACGATTTACTCTTCCTTAGCATTTCCAAATTTATTCATAACTAGCTGCTATATCAGTTATCTCAAACTGCAAATGTTTCAGGTGGAATGTACAATATAGATATTTTCAGTAGGGCATTTCTACCTGGCAAATTTTGGATGGTTTTTAATTTTTCATGTAGTCACTGCTAGCTCTTTCAGGGAAAGGTGTTTTTGGTGTTTGTTGGTCTTGATAGGAAAAGAAAGGCAGGTATGCAGGGATTCTGGTATAAGATTTCTGATGCAGGATTAAGACTTTCAGATGCCTTAATAATACAAATATGAATAGGTAGGAAATAATCCTCTCTCTCCAAAATTTTCAAGTATACAGCTGCAAAAAAAAAAAAAAAAAAGTTTTTCACCTATATGTACTAAGATTTTCCTCATTTTGCTGTGGCTAGAGTGTTTCTGTAACGCAATTAGAGCTAGTCAGGCGTCTTTTATCATTAAGTCTTTAATGGAAGCAGTTCCTTAACTGATAATGTGGCACCAGGAAGGAATGCAGTGGCCTCTCAGGATTCCCATCTGAGACTACTCTACCATTGCTTCTAGCATGGCCTGAGGGATCATTTGTATGACCTTACATCCTTACACAACAACATAACAAGCTAAGGCTAGAAGAAAACCAAAGTCAACACTGAAAAATATTTCTCAGCAGGAAGAGCTATAACCAGGGGTTGGTTTGAGATTTTTCTCCATTTAAGGAGAAGAGAGAGAAAGACCATTTTTATTGGAGCTACAAAACCCAGAAACATGCGCTCCTGCATTTCTCTCCATGACTTTGAAGGGTGTCTCTGCCCTGACATGTGGCCTCCAAAATCTTGACATTGTTGTAAGAAATTATTGCCAAGTGTGCTTTGTTGTTCTAAATTTTAGTATGACCTTGTGATCCACGCTGGCAGGGTTGGGATTAGCAAGTTCATTCTTGTTTTCAAGCCCCTCCACCTCCAACATTTCAGAATAATATCTGTGCAATGTTCATCCATTCTATGACCCTGCTCCTTTTCTATGGTTACAGGTTATTAAATACAGATTAAATGGAGATCATGAGAAAACGTTATCGACTTGTCGGGGCAGTATGAGACACCTGCATGCTCAGCATGGTGCTGCCTCAAGTTAGGCAAGGGAAAGAAAATTAAGCATCAGGTTAGCCTGAACTCCGTTCTCTAGAGCCCAGGCACCTGAGTTATGAGCCAGAGTTTGATGTTCTCTCTTCAGAGTGGCTGCTTGGAGCCACTTTTACAAAGTTTCAGTTTCTGGTTTTTTTTCTGATGACTGCTTAAAATAAAATGTAAATGGTCTTTGAAGTAGGAAACAGATCTCCCATTTGAATGTTGAAAGCACTCAAGTTTAAAAATTACACTGCCTCTTGCCTGTCCTTCCCTTAGACCATCGTTCTGTCATTTCCTCTCTACACACTATCACTGCTTTGACAGGAGGCCTGGGAAGCCCGCTCATTTTTTGGACAGCATGGCAAACAGACAACTTAGGGTAAGAACTGCTTCAGGTTAAGGAGGATGTTGAACCTCGTGTCCCTTGAGGTAAGGACTTGAAAGTTAGAGTATAAAAGCTGGAACATGCCCATATTCTGCTTTCCTCTTCTAATATTTCCAGTTTGAAAGAAGTTAGGCTTGAGCTTTGTTAGCTTGACCTCTGTTACTATTCAATCTCCTCCAGCCACCCTCTATGCTGGGGGACATGGGCATCTCACAAGTGAGTGTGTGCTATCCCAAAGAGCTTTGGCATGAGCTAGATGGCATTCCAGCTTCGTTCTTGTCGTGAACTAGACACCAAACTGCATGCGTCCAGAGAGTTTACAGATTAGGAAGGTAGGTGCCTAATAAGCTTAGGTGCCTCTAGTGTTAGGTGGCAATTAATAGGGTATTATGTATCATGGTGTTCGGCTGAGATTACCAGTTTGCTTAAAGCATGTTTCACGTACTGAAATCCGCTTTTAGATTTGCGTGACTTAATCTTATTTTGCAAATGACTGCAAATGTTGGCTTCATTTCACTACCAGTAATAATGCAAAATTCGCATAGAGAAATTGCCTTGGAAATGATGTGACACTTTTCTCATGGGCAAAGCTGAAATTTGTGTAGACAAAACGTTTTTCCCCACTTGGATCTCATTCAAAGTTCATTCAAATCAGTGGAAGGAGTTTCACTCAACCATAGTCCTCAGTTTGCACCGGTGAGCAGGATGGCATGTGAAGGAGCTTTAAAATAGATTTGAAGGGAGAAAGGGATAAAACCAGGCTTGCTAGAGTTAAGCCTAGGGGCAGCACACCAATGTTTGAGGGACAGTGTGCTAGCAAGGTCCTTCAGTCTGCCATCTCAGTGGAGGTAGAGGATGAAGATCCACGCAGCAGCAAAGATGCAAGGATTATTGATGTGTTAGAAACCATGGCAGCACCTGAGAATGGTCTTGTAGGCATTAGGGTTTCTCCCTCCAAAAGGGTGGCGGGATCAATAGCCCAGATGAAGTGTGTCTACGCTAATGCATGCATCATGGGCAACAAACAGGAGGAGCTGGAAGCCATTGTGCAGTGGGAAAACTATGATACCATTGCAATTACCAAAACATGGTGGGATGACTTGCATAACTGGAGTGCTGCAATGGATATCTATAAACTCATCAGAAGGGATAGGCCAGGAAGGAGAGGCGGTGGGGTAGGCCTGTGTGATAGGGAGTGTTTTGATTGTCTAGTACTTAATGATGGTGATGATAGGTTTGAGTGTTTATGGGTAAGAATCAGGGGGAAGGCCAACAAGGCAGATATCATGGTGGGAGACTGTTATAGACCACCCAGCCAGGATGAAGAGGCAGATGAAATATTCTATAAGCAGCTGGGAGAAATCTCACAATTGCTAGACGGTGTTCTCGAGGAGGACTTCAACTTACCAGATGTCTGCTGGAAATACAATACAGTGGAGAGGAAAGCATACGAGGTTCCTGGAGTGTGTGGAACGTAACTCCTGACACAGCTGGTGAGTGAGCCAAATAGGGAAGGCACCCCTCTGGACCTGTTGGTTTTGAATAGGGAAGGACTTAAGGGTGATGTGATAGTTGAAGGCCACCTTGGGCATAGCGATCAAGAAATGATAGTTTTCGATTCTTGGAGAAGTAGGGAGGCAGGTCGGCAGAACTGCTACCTTGGACTTACGGAGGGCAGACTTTGGCTTGATTAGGAGCCTGGTTGACAGAGTCCCTTGGGAGGCAGTCTTGAAGGGCAAAGGAGTCCAGGAAGGCTGGACATTCTTCAAGACGGAAATTTTAAAGGTGCAGGAGCAGGCTGTCCCCATGTGCTGAAAGACAAGCTGGTGAGGAAGAAGACTGACCTGGCTGAACAGAGAGGTTTCGTTGGAACTCAGGGGAAAAAAGAGAGTTTCTGACCTTTGGAAGAAAGGGCAGGCAATTCAGGAGGACTACAAGGAAGTCATGAGGATATGCAGGGAGAAAATTAGAAGGACCAAAGCCCAACTAGAACTTAATCTGGCTATTGCCCTATGAGACAATAAAAAAAAAGTTTCTATAAACATATTATCAACAAAAGGAGGGCTGAGGAGAATCTTCATCCTTTACTTTGCAGGCCTGCAATATATTTCCTCTTTTGCTGAGCAATAGTCTTAGCATGTAATTCTCATTCTCATAATCTTCAGTTCTTGCTTTTTGCTTTTTTTTTTTTCTTTTTCCTTTTCTGTGGCAATGTCGTGGCCTACTGGTTCCAGTCACCTCTAAGGCTGCAAGTCTCAGTGCTGTCAGTGCTGCTGAGGGATTTTGACTAGTTTTTCTTGTAGCCTTTTCTGTGCCGCTGAGGTCATTATACCATCCTAACCTCAAAGCATGGGATATCCATGGTTATCCGGAGAGCTTGTGGAACCTATGTCCTCCCATTTTTCAAGAAATGTCCAAAGTGGTGGTTGACTTGATCAGGTGTTGATGCCAGTACTGCTTCTAGCAGGAAGGTGATCTTGGCAACCTCCAGAGATCCCTTCCACCCTAAATTTCTTTGATTCTATTTTATCATCTTCCATATGAGATCTCCAGTCATTCATTGAAATAACCATTAATGCGGTATTAGAATGTCCCTGTCTCATTGTTAGACTAGAAGTGCTGATTTGGTAGATTAGTTGTCCTTTCAAGTAGCTGAGTGGTCTGAAATTTTTGACACTATGTATGGGATGGTGCTGATTTATACCAGCTGAGGGTATGGCATTCAAAGTGCATTTTAATTTTACTTTGCCTATTGTATGCAATTCTGTTTTGTTAACAACTTGTATTAATATTTTAGGAAACATGACATCAAAATGATTGACAATTTTTTGTTTTATTATTTTTTTTCGGTTCTAATTTCTAAAAAAAAAAGAAGCTAGAGCATACTGTTGCTTCAGGCAAATTCTGCTTCTAGTCCTGGAGTTGATGCATACAATAGAACAGGCAGCTTTTATTTCAGACTGTCATAGCTCCCTTTGGTCCAATAAATTTAAAAGCAAGTGGTTTCTATGTAGGCCCTTTTTGTATCACAGCATTATTTTTCCATAAAAATCACTTAAAAAAATACAAGGGGGGAATATTCTTCCCAGTTGTGAGACCTCAAAGCAATATTGTTTTGACTGGACATTCACTTATAGGATAAATGCATGTCACTGCAAAGAGTTCCCAGAAATATAATTACAGTGCTGCCAACTCTTTCACTTGTTCTGCTCCGTGAAACAGTTACAGCTATGCAGCCACACTAATAGTCAGAAGACATTATATGCCACATGCAGTCCAGCTGAAATACGGGACAATCCAGTTAAAATACAGGAACAGGATTCCTCTCCCAGCTTCCATGGAGGATAAAGAAGCTAGTGAGTGCTGGAAGTTTTTCAAGATCACTCTCCTGGAAGCACAAAACCAGTTCATCCCCTTTAAAGGCAAGGGAAGTAGGTGGAGCAAGAGACCCCTTGGCTTAACTGTGAGCTTCTGAGTCTGCTCAAAATCAAGAGAAGCGTACTACAGATGGAAAAGTGGAAGAATGCCTATTGGGAACTACAAGGCTGCTGCTAGGGTGTGCAGAGATGCAGTTACAAAAGCAGAAGCTCAGCTCAAATTGAAAATGGCCAGACATGTCAAAAACTACACGAAAGGGTCCTTCTGGTACGTTAGCAACAACAAGCAGGAACAGAAGGAAAATATTGACCCACTCTTAAACAGGAGAGGTGAATTAGTCACCAACAACACTGAAAAGGCAGAGGTTCTCAACACTTTGTTCACCTCTGTCTTTACCAGCACAGCTGGGCTCCAGGTCTCGGGAACAAAAATTCAGGTTGATGCAGAGACCCACCGCCAGTGAAGGAGGAGTTGGTGTGCGAACTGTTACAGGAGCTTGACTCCTACAGATCAATAGGCCCTGACATTATCCACCCAAGGGTGTTAAGAGAGCTGGCTGACATCATTGCGAGGCCCCTCTGCATAGTCTTTGAGAAGTTGTGGAGATCAGGGGATGTCCCAGAAGACTGCAGGAAGGCTAATGTCACCCCCATCTGCAAGAAGGGCTTAAAGGAGAATCCAGGAAATTATAGGCACATCAGTCTTGCTTCAGCCCCTGGGAAAGCTATGGAACAAATCCTCCTGGGGGCTATCAGAAGTCAAATGAAGCATGTGATTGGGAAAAGCCAGCACAGATTCACCAAGGGCAAATTGTGCTTGACAAACATGATTGCCTTCTATGACAAAGTAACCTGCTCGGTTGATGTGGGGTGAATGGTGGACATTGTCTACCTGGATTTCTCCAAGGCTTTTGACACAGTTTCCCACATCCTCCTCCTAGAGAAACTAATGCGTTACAGTCTAGGCCAGTGGTCTGTGTGGTTGGTGAGAACTGGCTGAGAGGCCACCCCCAGAGGGTGGTGGTAAATAGCTCCTTTTCAAACTGGCAACCAGTCACAAGTGTGGTCCCCCAGTGATTGATAAAGGGCCCAACGCTGTTTTATATCTTCATATGTGATCTGGATGATGGCATCAGTTGTATCCTGATGAAGCTTGCTGATGACACCAAACCGAGAGGGGAAGTGGACGCTTTGGAAGGGAGAGCCACCCTCCAGGAAAACCTGGATAGGCTGGAAGAATGGGCTAACAAGAACCTTATGAATTTCAACAAGTGTAAGGTCTTGCACCTGGGAAAACATAATCCAGGAATGCAGCACGGGCTGGGATCTACCTGGCTGGGGAGCAGCTCTGTAGAAAGGGACCTGGATGTCCTGGTGGACAACAAGCTCAATATGAGTGAACAGTGTGCTGCAGCGGCAAAGAAATCCAACAGGATGCTGGGTTGCATCAACAAAGACATCACCAGCAGAGATAAAGAAGTCATCATCGCACTCTACTCAGTACTTGTCAGGCCACACCTGGAATACTATGTTTGGCTTTGGCCTTCACTATACACAAAATGTGGACGGGCTGGAGAGGGTCCAGAGAACTGCCACAAAGTTGAGCAAAGGACTAGGAAGCCTGTTGTATGAGGAAAGGCTGAGAGAACTGGGTTTGTTCAGCCTTGAGAAAAAAGGGTTAGGGGACACCTTATCACCATGTTCCAGTATTTAAAGAGTGTCTAGAAAGAAGATGGAGACTCACATTTTACAAGGAGTCACATGGAAAAGATGAGGGGTAATGGGTACAAGTTGCTTCTGGGGAGATTCCAACTGGACAGAAGAGGAAAAGTGTTCACAATGAGAACAATCAGCCATTGGAATAATCTCCACAGGGAAGTGGTGGATTCCCCATCACTGGACACTTTCAATGTTCAGCTGCATTGGGTGCTGGGCCATCTTGTCTAGACTGTGCTTTTGCCAAGAAATGTTGGACCAGATGATCCTTGATGTCTCTTCCATCCTGGTATCTTATGATTCTATGATTGAACACAGTGCAGAAGGAAGCACCTACTGACCTGAAGACAGAAATCTCTGTTAAACCTGACTAGTAGCAGGTACACAGAAGGACAGAAATCTAAGGGGCCTGAGGGTCTTGTGTTAGTCATGTGTTCCTGCATTACCGAAGTACTGCTAGATTGCAATGGAAGTATTGGCGTTGCAACAAACACCGGGTTGTGGAGGACAGGGTCCATACATGTGAAACGGCAAATGTTGCAGGAAACAAAAATTGGTGAAAGGCTATGCTTTAGACCACTGTGAAGCCTTCCTGAAGATTGTCCAATAATCTTCAATAAACCAAATGATGTCTTCCCTGTTTGTTCACTGTCAGTTCACTGTTTAGTTGAGAGCACATCAACACGGTGTTAACACAGGCAGACCTTACCTTGCTCTGTTGGATGCAAGCCAGCTTTCATCCAAAAAGCGTGTGACCCTCTAAGCACTGTACTGAACCTGAGCTTAGTATCTCACTTCTCAGTAGTACTTATCCTCTCAGCTTTGGCACTACACTAATGTGATGGGATTGGTTTTGTTCAGCACACAGAGAGACTTGGAGCTGGATAATGCATAGGCATGACTCAGATGTTTTGTCTTTAGCATTCTGTAAAAAAATCCAGCAACATCCAGACGGTCTTGTAGAAACAGTAGTTCAAAATAGTCCAAAGTAAAGCTTTGCCGTAAGTTCAGGTGACTATTTCTTTTCTGTATGGATAACAGTCTAAATGTTTCCGTCTACAATTGCTTAGCTGATCCTATTGCACACTGTTTACTTGTATCTGATTACCACATTGTCAGTAAAAGTTGAAGAACAACCTTGTGGTTTGCCAAAAATTAAAGAGGCTCATCAGTAAGATAGTTTTACCTTGGCAATGAAAGTAATTACACATGACGTCAAAACAAATACAGATGCTCTTTTTCATAAAAGGTCTTTTGGGGACACTATATCAGCAGTACTAGCTATGAATTTTTTAAAGTTCTAATCTTTCATGTTATGTGTATTACCGATTATAATTCCTCTGGTTCTCAGTAAATATAACCACAATTTTATTCAATTGCCAGGTGTGTTCTGTAGGCCTATTATTTTTCCTTTTCACCCATTTCCAATAACACACTTTTTTATATAAATACTTGACCTTGATAGAGTTAAGACTTTTTTTTTTTTTTTTTTTTTTTAGTGGGACAGGACTCATATTATCTCTGTGCTTTCTCTTACTGTAAAGAATTCTCTTTTCATACATTTGGTAAGATAAATATAGGGCTGACCTTGTAAGAATAGAATGAAAAAAGTTCTGTGAGTTTCCAATCCCCACCAACCTAAAGGACATTTGAAGTGCAAAGCCATTCTCTTCCTCACCTATGAAAATAGCTCTGGAAAAAGCTAAAGCAAATTCATTTGTTTCTATTTGTGAAGTTCTCCCTAGATGTTTTCTGGGGCTGAATGTCTCTATGAAAGAAATTGCTGTCATTTGTTGATAGTCTGAGGAGCTTATAATACAACTCTGAATCCTCTCTGTTTCCATCCAAAGTTCTTAAACTGTACAGATCCATAGCACTTTGACTGTGTTTGTCCACTGCTCAAAGGCCCTTTTCTTTATGGAGACAATTGAGGTCACATTAACATCATCGAGTTTTTCACTGGAGGCCATGAGAAATCATTTAGGACTCTTGTGGCCCAGCATCTGTAGGCGCTTCCCTCCATGAACTGAATGGGCTGAGCAGGTGGAGAAAAGAAAGCTGCTGGTCAATTGCCTTCATAGAAAGTGGTAAGTAGCTCCCTCTCTGTATTGGAGGATAAATACTGATTTAACATGGGTGTGGTGCTCCCTTTTGAGACAAAGAATATTACCACTTTACAGGCACCAAAAAAAAACCCTAGTGGAAAACTGTCTTCAGAACTGTGCATGGTTCTGGTCACTCCACTTGGAAAAATGCATTAAAGTAGAAATAGCTGCTGAGAAGGGTGATGGTAAGAAGGAAAACCTGGTTTATTAGAGAGGAATAAAAGAGCTTGACTTTTCTAGTTCCACAAAAAAGCTGAGAAAAGATATATTACTCTCTGTAGATAAAAGGAAAGTAAATTCCTGGGTGGAAAGCATCTATTTAAGTGAAAAGATAATAGGCACAATCAGAAGTCAATACAAGCTAACCATTGGATTGAAAGCGGCCCTGAGGAGAAGGGTTTGGGGGTGTTGGTTGATGAGAAGCTCAACATGAGCCAGCAATGCACACTTGCAGCCCAGTATGCTGTGCTGCATCAAAAGAAGTGTGGCCAGCAGGTCAAGGGAGGTGATTCTGCTCTTCTGCTCTGCTCTGATGAGACCCCACCTGGAGTACTGCGCCCAGCTTTGGAGTCCTCAGCACAAGAAGAACATGGACCTGTTGGAGTGGGTAATGGATGAGCAGTAATGGCTTCAAACTGGAAGAGGATAGATTTAGATTAGATATCAGGAAGGAATTTTTCATTACAAGTGCGGTGAGGTACTGGAACAGGTTTCTCAGAGAAGTTGTGGAGGCCTCATCACGGGAAGTGTTCAAGACCAGGATGGATGGGGCTTTGAGCAACCAGGTCTAGTGGGAGGTTTCCCTTCCCATAGGAGTGGGTTGGAACTAGATGATCTTTAAGGTCCCTTCCAACCTAAACCATTCTATGATTCTGTGATTCTATGATTATTGTGTTTACATTAGAAATTAAAAGATTTGGTGCTGTCAAGAGAACAGGGCTTCTGGAATAGCCTTGGTTATTGAAGCAGTGCACACAGAAGTCTGACTGATTTTAAAATGAAGCTTCACTAAGTTTTGAAAGGGATTAGATGATGTGGGACCTGTGGTTATCAGTGGACTAGAGCCAGTGATCTGGGAGATCCTTTCTAATTGTGTACAGAATAAGATGGATTTGTGCAGAGCGTCCCCTCTCTGGAAATCAAAAAGAACATGATTAGATTCATCATCTGTATCAGCCTTTTGTCTAGAATTTGCACACCAGCTATTGCAAGACCACACCACTTTAAGACACCACTTTGCCTGTGTTGTAAAACAATGTACAGTCCCATGCTTGCTTTTAATGGTGGTCAATGAAAATAAATTGCTGGAACAGAGGGAAACATCACAAGATGGTCATGTTCCTTTTTCTCTGCCCTCTCTAACGTGAACCTAAAGTAGGAATGTAGGTAATAGCTTTGCCACTGGGAATCTTTCAAAAGGGGGAAAAACTGTTCACTGTAGGCACCTTAATGAATGAATGTTAGGTGTCTGACAGCCTGGTCCCAATTAAAGAATACTTTTTAAGGCATTTTCAGGCATCTTACCCTTCCTTATGGAGTTGTGGAAGAGCTGCCACTGACTCTTCTATGAACGAGATACAACAGAGCTAACAGGTAGACAATGAAACCAAATTTGCCTCAAGCTCTTTCCTGCATGACAGAACATTCAGGGAAGAATTTCCACATTTCTGCTCTTGATTCAGTGCCTGGAGATATGAGAGGAAATGGGAAGCAGCTCTAATCTTTGTTTCTTCTCCTTGGCAATTTTAATTCATGAAAATACTCTCTGTGCCCCCAAATCCAAGTCTTCCCCTGCTGATCTCACTTTCTTCTCTACAGTCTTTAAACAAAGCAATGTGATATTACAATTTGCTTAGACTGAGAAGAAGTTGCTGTGCTAGCTAAAAAGTTGGCACCACACCTTCTATTCAGAATGCTGCGCATTGGTGGTGTCTGTTCAGATAACCTCTAGCTACAGTTGAGTAATACCACAGATGGGGAAAACCCTACAGAAATAGGAAAATCCCTAACTATTTGTGCATTGTGTAAGTATATTTTGCTTAGGCTCTTTGCCAAAGTAGATATGAATCAAAGATGCTCTCTGTATAGGAGTAAAATGTACTATCGTGTTCAGGATCTTATTTTTGCATAAAAGACACCCACAGCATTTGTGAAAGGGGAAGAAAATTTCCATTCTGGTTTTAGTGTGTTATGTTTTTCTATTGCATTCATCACTGAAAATTCCTGAAAACAAAAGATATAGAAAGTGGGAGAGGAACTTGGTTAATTTATTTGAGTTCTTCTTTGAGACAAATGGTCTCTTTTGACTATTTTGCAAAATGATTATAAAAGAAAATACCACCCCCCCCCCCCCCCCCTTGGTATTGTACAATAAAAAGAAACACTTATTTAAAAAAAGGAATTGAGCTGTGACCAAATTCTCGCTGTAACTGGCAAGTGTTTGTGCAAATGTCTGATTATTTATGTAAACCTTCCCAACAACTCCTCACCCAGAACAAAACCAAGTGCCCAAGAACGACAAAACATCTCCCTACCAGGACAAAAATAATTGACAGATATGTGTCTTTTTTGCCATGGAGAGTATGAGAAAATAAACACATGATGGTGCTGGAAAGTGCTCAGATGGTAGGATTCATCTGAGAAATAGTGAAAAACACGATTTAATTAGGATAGACTAGAAGGTATAGGAGGATTTCTTCATCTCCCCACAGCCCCACAGAAGTGGCTGGTTTTTTTTCATGTTTGTAACTTAAGATACTTCGTTTACATATGATTTGCATTTTTCAAGTGTCATAACAAGGACTCCAAAGCAGTATCCTTCTTTAAGTAAAAGGCTGAATCCTCTGAATTTTGTGAGATTTTTGTTGTTTACTTCAGTGGGATCTTGATTTTTTCTAATGTATTTTCGCACTGTGGTTGTAACCAGAAAGAATGGTTAGTTAAAGATGATGTTCTAAGAAATTTGACTGGCAATTGGGATCTCTCTCAAGCCACCTAACCAAAATATTTTCAATAGTCTGGCTGCAGAATGGGAAGTTAAAAATACAGAAGTAATTTGGTAAATTATCAACCTCATGAGAGATTAATTTATTCCAGTAAGCAGTAGCTCAGCAATTAGTTGATCCAACAGTTAGGTTTTCTCACCAAGAAAGCTAGCTCCCTAACTCACTCACTCAATTTTTTGCAGTCATTTTGTGTATTTGTCTGTTCCACTCCCTAAGGCCATGGAGAACCTCAAGTAAAGAGACTGAATTCAAATTGTCTTTCTGCATACTCCTGCAGGGTTTGATTAGAAATAATTCAAAATTAGGGCTTTGAAACATCAGTTAAGATTCCAGTGGAGTTTTATACGAGCTGGCATGTTCCACTTTTATTGGTTTACTGTTGCACTGAATTATTCAGAAAGCTATAGTCTTCTCCTTTGTATTGATAAATCTGCATTGGGAGACTCAACGAACTACCAATGAAGCTTTTTTTGGGGGGGAGAGGAGGGCAGAAATAATTCATAAATGAGAAATATTTCTATGAACACGTTGCAACAGAAATAAGGCCACGTCAGTTACATTTTTCAGTCCTTCAGGGGGATTTGAGGAATTTGTAAGTTGAAATAGAAGTATCCCTGTTATAGAACAGTTATGTAAAGAAGTTTGATTTCCCTTAGATTTTCTTCTTTGAGTGTCACAGAATCAGAATCACAGAATCAAAGAGGTTGGAAGGGACCTCTAGAGATCATCTGGTCCAACCCCCCTGCCAGAGCAAGTTCACCCAGAGCAGGTTGTACAGGATGGCGTCCAGGTGGGTTTGGAATGTCTCCAGAGCTGGAGACTCCACCACCTCTCTGGGCAGCCTGTTCCAGTGCTCTGCCACCCTCAAAGGGAAGAAGTTCCTCCTCGTGGTCAGATGGGACTTCCTATATTCAAGTTTGTGCCTGTTACCTCTTGTCCTGTCACTGGGCACCACTGAAAAAAGACTGGCCCCCTCCTCCCGGCACCCTCCCTTTAAGCATTGATGAGATCCCCCCTCAGTCTTCTCCAAGCAAAAAGACCCAACTCCCTCAGCCTTTCCTCATAAGAAGATCTTCCAGCCCCCTAATCATCTGTGTAGCCCTTCGCTGTACCCTCTCCAGGAGCTCCCTTTCCTTCTTAAACTGGGGAGCCCAGAACTGGACACAGTACCCCAGATGTGGCCTCACCAGGGCAGAGCAGAGGGGGAGGATGACCTCCCTCAACCTGCTGGCCACACTCCTCTTGATGCACCCCAGGATGCCATTGGCCTTCTTAGCCACAAGGGCACATTGCTGGCTCATGGTCATCCTGCTGTCCACCAGGACTCCCAGGTCCCTCTCTGCAGAGCTGCTTTCCAGCAGGTCAGCCCCCAACCTGGACTGCTGCATGGGGTTATTCCTCCTCAGGTGTCAATGTAGTGTTGTGTAGAAGCAGCCAAAGTGATATCTTTAACAATGTCGTAAGTAATTTTTATAATCTTCAGTCTGTGAAAGTATATGGCCATCTCTGTCTTATTATAAGAAGTGGTTTAAAATACCACCTTTTATGCATCTACACTTCCATGAGTCACAGTGACAAACTGCCAATTGTAAAAGACGGTAACTTACCTCCAGAAGTGATTATTAAAAATCGAAGTGCCAGAAGGACAAAGGAATGAAAACTAATACAGGTTACTGGCTTTCTAAAGGCTTTCTTTAAAAACAAGCTTATCTAGCTAAAAACTTAAAAACAGCAACGAAGGGCAGAAAACATACTTCTCGGGTACTCTAGGTAGCTGCCACAACTGTCATTTCTCACCTGCAGCAGTAATATGATTTTGCTTTACAGCTGTGTTTATGGGGAGGACAGAATTACCTGTGCACAAAAGCCTCATGGAAGAACAGCAACAGTTTTATGATGTGCTAATGCTTACCCGGGCTGCAGCCTCTGTGCTTGTCTGCAACTTGAAAACTTCCAAATGTCCATTGAGAGACTTTTGCTGGCTTTAAAAACTCGCAGATTGTTGGCTTATTGACAAGATCCTAAAATGTTTTAAAAAGACTGAGAGCTGCCAGTCTGTTTGAGGGCAGAGGATGGTGCCTGCTTCTTTTGTGGGTGTGACAGAAGTGTCTCTGTGAATGAGACACTGATTTTAAAGGAAAGCAGAGGGGAACATATATGCTGTATACAAGGGAATACTGCTCTAAGTGCTGCGTCAGAAAGTTGAATGCTAGAACAGCAGAAAACAGTATTTGCTGGCTAAGTAATAGCCTTTCTTTAGAATGCCATGCATAGTATTCAGAACAAGAGTTGTTATCTTTATCCTCTATGGCATTGTAGTGTGTGGTTAAGTGTTTATTTTACTGGGAAAATGCACGTAGTCTGAAAGATAGCTGGAAATTTGCTAAAACCTCAGTCTCAGGTTCATTTTGCCTCTTACAAAAACACTTTCCCACTTGAACATGGTAAGTACTGTGCCTGAGTAGTTTCATTTTCAGTATTCGGAGCCAGGTATTTCTCAGAAATAAAAAGGCAAGTCTTATTTCTAAACTTCATTTGCAGTTACTGTGATAATTCTTTCCATTGGCCTAGTGTGATCATCTAAAAATCATACAGTAGTCAACAATGTTCTAGATACCTTCCACTAAAAAATCACTTGGTTTCTTTGCTCTGGTATGAAGCTGTCCATTGTAAAGCTTGACAAAACAATAAATAAGCTATTGGTCAGTGTGAATGGTAGTACCTGATAAAATGATGCCTGTGTTTGATGGAATTGTTACACTTGTTATAATAATTACACTTCAGTAGAAATACTTGAGAATAAGGATAATGCTGATCTTGTGTCTCCATGCATATCAGGCTGTCATCTGGAGTAGTGATGTGCATTTTCATTGTATTTGAAAATCCTTTTTTTTATCTTGAAAATTATTTCTGTTGTGAACTGTGAATATGTTTACTTGTTTAAGGTTTGTGTATATTTGTGTACAGTGATTAAGCAATATTTATTTTTATTGTTGCTCCAGCTTTTATAATATTTTTGTTTCTGTTTGCAGGGGATTCATTGTAAAAGCAAACCTTCCAGTGAGTATACATCATTCACATTTTTACTACATTTATTTTTGAAAGATGAAGATAATTTATTGCGGATAATAAATCCACTTTCCTGGTGACATTAGATCACTGTTATTTGACAGGGTATTTACCACCAGTTTCCTTGTACAGAACATTGGAAATTGTTAGGCTTTGGTAAATAATAGGTTAGTAATTATTGTGCGTTATTGCTTTATAGTTTTCCTTACCATAGATGGTCACTGGGAGAATTTGTGTAGTCATTTCACATGTTTTTATTGCTTCTACTTATTATTACCACCTCTTTAATAATACAGAATCTTGAATTACTTGAACTCTGAAGACTCCACATGGGCACTTGACAGAGAAGTACGAGGCAGCTGCATTGCAGGCAGTCCCCTCTGAGAGGAGAGTCCTAACCAGCGGCTCATCTCTGAGCACTGCTTGTCTCCGCGGTGTCTTTCCTGGATCTGTGAGGCAGAGCATCCAACAGGCAGGGGAAAGCTGCAGCCCTGAGCTACAAGCATGTGAGATGCTGATGCTATAGTGTGGGGCGAGAGCCGGACGTCAGCTGTCATGAGTCTTACTCTGAACATTTATGGGTCTCTGTTTACTCTGAAGATGGGTTTATGTGACGTGTTGAAGTAGAGAGAAAAAACTCATCTGTGGAAGGGACGCAGTTACAAATCCCACCTGAAAAAGTCTCTAGGCTTCTACCTGTGAGCAGAGCGAACCATTGGTGGCTGGTTCAAGGACTGCGAATGAATCTTTTTAGGATGAGGCAGCTGAGCTGCTAGTTACACAAACTATGTGGAAGGAGTTGTAGAAGAGGAGAGAACAGGGGCATTGACCTTTACTCTGCCTAGCTGAAGCATGCCTTCATGCCCTTGGGCAGCACAGGCTGAGGAAACCAAATCCTTCAACCCTGGTCTCAAAGGGGAGGACACCTACAATACTGTTGATTATAAGTTAAAATCTGTGCTGGGTATTACATAAATGCAGATCTAGATAGTGGAGACTCACTACAGGTACCACGAGGTTGTGATTCATTCCACCCATCTTAGGACAAGGTGAATTACGTGCTGGGAGGGAGGCAAGAGGGGTTCTCCCTCTCTGCTGACTGCCAGAGGTGCTCAGATGATGCATGTAATTTTAAACTAGATATTTAGCTCTTAGCTGTGTATAGACGGAAGGGTTTGTAAACTAAATATCCTTATCTTTCAAAATGATATGCACGAAGCAGAGCTGGTTGTAGGTTTTCAGTGCTGCCTGAAAATGACTTATCAGCTATCTTTAATACAAGTAACATGTAGGATGACTCAGCCTTATAAGAGTGATGAAAAAACATCTTTTTAGTCTTCATCCTAAATCACTTGTGCAACAGTGGGTGTATACTCATTTCCATACTTCCTTTTCTATAGTCATTCTTTTTATTATTTATTATTTGAGGTAAAATTACCTTACAAGACCTTAACTGTATAATAGAGCACCTTTCCAGTAGTCATCGCTTTTAGCTGCAACAAGAAGATGACTTTATTTCCTAGAATTGGCAGCTATCATCTCAGTTGTATTTGGCAATGTAGCTTGGACTCTGCCTTCTCCCTCCTGCTCTTCTGGACTATTACTAGTACGTAGGGGCTACCGTAGTATTTAAAATTCCCTGTAATACATTCAGACAGATATACATCAATATATCAATGACTTTAAAAAAACCTTACATTCTCAGAAAATGTATTTGGCACAATATATCACCATGTTGTCCATTATCCTTGAAAGTTTGAAATATTTTCTGAATGTACAGCTGTGAAACCCTTCTAATTTACTGTGCATTGAAATCTGTTGTGAAAGAGAGGCTGTCATTCTGAAATTTAATCAATTTCATAATTGGAATAAGTACTTTCAAGTAGTGAATTTTGGTGTTTATTAACTGAAGTGCACCATGTGGTTATCTTAGGAGAGCATATCTAGTTTGTTTATGAATGTTGTTGAATCATCGTAATGCACAGATGCAGCAGATACTGTGGTAAATCATATGCAAATAGGTTTGAAATGCTACTGTAATTTATACTTACGGAATGATGCTCCAGTGAAGCAATTTTAGTGTGCTTTAGATATGCTTACAGATTTAGCACTGTCAGTATCCTAAGTAGTTCAGATTCTTACAATTCTTATAGGGAAGAAATATCAGACAAAAAACCAGTTAGGATTTTCTATTGGGTGTTGGCCTGGACCTGTTATTAATGGGTTTTCTTTGCAATTCTTTTTGCTGTTCTCCAATTTAATCTTCTTCCCTGAGGCTTCAAATTATCCGTCTAACCATTTGTATTGCGTATTCATTGCTCAGTTCTGGCTTCTATTATCTAAGTGTACATAAGGTGTGTTTTGCTGTCGTGACAGTTCTGGGTTGATTGCTGCATCATCAGATAAAAAAAAAGTAATCTGCTGTGGTTGAGCTGATGGCAAAAGTACAAGGAAAGTGTGTACATGCTGAATAATAAGCCTTGGCTTCTTTATGCCTAGGCTTATATGTGTCCGTAATTAAGGAATCTTTTATTACAACAACAATCCCTCTCTCATGTAGGGCTAATTATAGTTGTAATTCATAAACATAAATTTTAGGCAAGATTTACTCAGCAAATGTTTTGTGTAGCAAGATGTATCTCTATGTCTTCTGGGGTGTAGATTGAACTGCTCGTGAGAAAAGGAGAGGTGTGCGTTCCAGAGGAAACTATCTAAGGGGGGGGATTAAAAGATGATAAGGTAAGAGTTTACTGAAGAATTAGTCAGAAATGAGTCTCATACTGTGATGATTTATAGAAAGAAAATTATTTTCTGTCAGCTCTTGCTTGTATCATGTATTTATTGTGATCCAAAACTAATATCCTCATGCACAATATCCATTTAAATTATTATTAATGAATTTTGCAGCATCTTTTGCAATTATCAAAATGTATCATAAAATTAATGGTAAAAAAACCAAAGTGGAAGAGTAATTTCATTTTACCCAGTGTATTACTTATTTGTTCTCAGTTTGAAGATAGAAACTGTGATCAAGGAAGAGAGTGTCCCTGCTTACAAACAGACAGTCCGTTTTACAGTTTTACACATTTTTACAGTCCCTAAAAATGTGTTTGTGCATCTGCCTGATTATGATCCAGTGTCATTAAGGAACCTACATATAAGTTAGGATTCTCCTGAGGTAGTTCCAGGCCCGTGACATCTGATATCTCAGGCAGTAATAAGTAAGGACCGAATTCAATCACCTCATGACAATCCCTCCTAAAAATAAGTAGGGTCAAATAATATGGTCAAATTGACCCAAAGAGAATACTTTGTGAAGAACTGTCAGCTTTTACAATGAGAGTGTGTGTGTGTATATATATATACACGTGTGTGTGTGTATATATGTATATACACATTGTTCTTCCCTCAAATCATTTCTACACAGACACAAGAATAGGCAAGATTAGGCCTGAGTCAAGACATTTACACCAGCAACCAAGGAATTAAGCAGAAAGAATTGCTCCATTTGGTATCCACAACTGCATGTCATACAATGCAGTCGAGAAAATATCTTTTTGAGCAAAGAGCTAAAACTAATCATCACTTATCACGTTATTAGTAATAACTGTCAGGTAGTTCTGCAATATAATAACCTCCCAGTTAACTGTGGGTGGATTGATTGGGTGTTGTACAATAGCTCTCCATCCTGAGATACCTTCAGGACTATTACACCACCCATTCTTGGAACATGGAATATAGTGTTCACATGTGGCTGCTGTGCCCTGTTCTTAAGTCTGCCTCATCTCTGAGGAAACATGTTTACAAATTCATCAAAATTCAATGTACTCCACTGCTCTTAAAGCCTAATTTTTGTAGTTTGAATGATCTGTGTTTTTTTTTTGGTTTGCACACATTGTCTTCTCTTGTTGCCGATATCGCCTTGAATAATTGAGAGTTGTCTCTACTGTCAGTTGAGGCAAAGTGTCCTTGTTTTTCCATTCTTTTTCACTTAGTTCATATCAGAATGTCCTGTTTTCTCCAAAAGATGCTTAATGGCACAAAACCAGGATAATGGAGTGGAGATTTAGGTGTGAAGTGTTTGTCTTTTCTGACTTTTCATATGTATCATGCAGGACTTACTTCTCCCGATAGCAAGTGTGAGGGCATGTTAAGGCCTGACAGATTCAAGCCAAGCTACCACATTTATGCCAGCCTGTCTTCACCTCCTGCATGTATCAGTATCCAATCCCTGACAATGGGATTCAGCAACAACTGGAAACTGTGAAAGTGAGGATCTCATAATATAGAAAGAGGTCCTGTACAGGTTAATACACTTTCAGTCTTTAAATTTAGAAACTTTCCTTCATTGGAGGGGTTGGAAGGGTAAGTAAGGATAAGCTTTACCCTTCCTCCTCCTCCTCAACATCCTACCTTTCTTCTGTGAGAACTGCGGATGTGTCTTCCGTGTGAGCCACTGGGCATCCATGCTTGACAACAATTCTTGGCTAGACATTGAGAGATGCACCTTTTGAGTTAAGAGTGTTATCCTGCAGTTTATGGGAAGCACAGTATTGTGGCACTGCTGTCTCATACTGGGCTCTTCACCATGATAGTGGAACTCCTCCTAGGAGTTCAGCAGTATGATTAGTAAGAGTCAAATGTTTTTTTGTTCTTCCAGCCTCTCCCCAGGGAGTGGTGGGGGTGCGAGGGCAGAGAATAGGCACTGAAATACTCTTTTCACTTTCATGCTGTCCACTGAAGTTACAAGGGTAAGAAAAGTTTAAAAGAAATTGCTGTGATGTAGTTACAGCTAAAATGATGCGTGCTTCATTGTACACCACAAAGCCAAGGGACAAAACCCAATTCCCTGGCTATTTTTTCTGATAGTTTCTGGAACCCTTAATTTGGGACCGCAAACAATGTATGTGAGGTAGAGAAGCCCAAGGAATTAATTGGGGATTAAATCCACTGTACCAACATAAATTAATAAATAAATAACTGACTTCTGTGCAGGGCAGTCTGAGAAATAGAAAAGGATGAAATACAGCCAGCTGATGAGATTTGGGGCCTTAAGACTTTTTTTTCTTTTACATTAGCCTACAGAAGGTGTCTGTGCAAACTGATGTCCTAAGGCTTTGGGATGACTAAATTTGCATAGGAGAATAAGATGAGACATGTTAGCTGTTTACTGTGCCTACTATTTACACCTTGAAGAAGGCCTGGATAATATATATTCTGCTCTTGCTGTTCTGGTCTAATGGAGAAGCAAGTCCTGTAGGTGTGAGGGATTTTTCCACGACTAGGAATGCAATGGTGCCCTCTTGTGTGAAAATGGCATTTTAACAACAGTTGAGACCATCAGCCAACCCTTAAACGAAAATACTACCTGTGACAGTGCTCAGAATATACAGGTAATAGTTTTGAAAAAAAGTTTAAATAAAACATTAGTCTAACCACAATCTATCAGATCTGATTATTTAAAGCCACTATTAGTCTAGGTGTGCTCTGCTAGCCTTAACCCTTAGAAGTATGATTCCTTCCTCTTGTGGCTTAACTCAGAATCATAGAATGGTTTAGGTTGGAAGCGACCTTAAAGATCATCTAGTTCCAACTCCGCTGCCATGGACAGGGACACCTCCCACTAGACCCGGTTGCTCAAAGCTGCATCAAACCTGGCCTTGAACACTTCCTGGGATGGGTCATTCACAACTTTCCTGGGCAATCTGTTCTGGTGCCTCACCACGCTCAGACTGAAAAATTAATTCCTGATATCTATTCTAAATCTCCTGTCTTCCAGTTTGAAGCCATTGCCCCTCATCCTATCACTACTGCCCTTGTAAAAAATCCCTCTCCAACTTTCCTATAGGCTCCCTTCAGATACTAGAAGGCTGCTATAATCTCCCTGAAGCCTTCTCTTCTCCAGGCTGAACAACCCCAGCTCTCTCAGCCTGTCTTCATAGCAGAAGTGCTCCAGCCCTCTGATGATTTTTGTGGCCCTCCTCTAGACCCACTCCAACAGCTCCGTGTCTTTCCTTTGCTGGGGGCTCCAGAGCTGGACACAGTACTCTGGGTAGGGTCCCACCAGGGCAGAGTAGAGGGGCAGAGTCATCTCCCTTGACCTGCTGGCCACACCGCTTTTGATGCAGCCCAGGATATGGTTAGCCTTCTGGGCTGCAAGTGCACATCACCAGCAGATGTTGAGCTTCTCATCAACCAACATCCCCAAGTCCTCCTTGGCAGGTCTGCTCTCAATCCGTTCTCACAGAAGGGATCGCCCTGGCCCACGTGCAGGACCTTGCACTTGGCCTTGTTGAAATTCATGAAGGTCACACAGGCTCACCTCTCAAGCCTGTAGAGGTCCCTCTGGATGGCATCCCTTCCCTCCAGCATCTTGACCACACCACACAGCTTGGTGTCATTGGCAAACTTGTTGAGGGTGAGCTCAGTCCTACTGTCTGTGTCTCTGACAAAGATGTTAAACAGCACCAGTCCCACTACCAACCCCTGAACCAGATAATTTATTATCAAACCCCATCTGTAATGTTTTTTCCAACCTCCCTGCATTGCTAGCGAAGCCAACTAGGTATCTTGGCCATGTGGAAACGTTAGGTAAATTACTGGCTGTGTGAGCCAGCACAGGCGGAAGGCAGGAACCACCACAAAACCATGGATGAAAGGCAAAGAACAAATTTAATCTCAATACCTCACGGACTAGGGGATCTTCAAAGAAGCATCCAGGAAGAGGCATGCAAGCGGGGGATGCAGGCACTGTGGAACAAGAGAGTCATTAGCGAGAGAGTCGTTAACAAGAGAGTGAGAGCTCAGACTTGCTGTTCTCGCCTGTATTTCAAGGGTTCAAACAGGTGTAGTTTTTTACTGTGCTTTGATCTTCTTCAACAGTAGGGCAGGAATCTCAGGCATGTTTGATAAGGTGCTCCTGGATCCATCATAAACCTACATTATCTAAGTGCAGATGTTGTACTTGTTGAGCATGTAAGATGAAACAATGATTAGTGTGGTGTATGTGTTTTCCAGCACCCCACGTGTGGGTCACTTGAGTGTGTTTACAGTCCTCCTTGCTGTTCGTATGTTACTTTCCCACACTGGCTTCGCTGAAGTCAATGGTGACTTTCCTACTGATTTCGGTAGAGCTGAAGCTTTACTTCTGGTGCTTTCTCTCCCCCAGATATCCTGTGCACAATGAGATTTTTTTATCTTTGTATTTGCATTTGCAGGTGGCATTTTTAGCAGCTTCTGTCATGACGCTCCTGCATCTTTATCTTCTATGGTACTGAAAAGCATGAAGATCTCAACAGTGATGAAATGTGTCCAAGGGAGCTCGTGCTCTCTTCATTTAAATGTTAAAGGAACTCTGAGTCTGGATGGTAGGAAGCAGACTTGCTACTGAATCATTTCGGTTTACTTGTCGTTTGTAGGTGTTCAGCCAAATTTTGTTCCATATTGCCATATTTGTGTCCAAGATGTTTTCGTGTACTTATATCAGAAAGATATTTTTTATGAAACCATTTTACTACAAACTGGGATGAAGCCCTGGCCCTTCTCAAGGGAATGAGAACTAAGATAATGAATTCAAGACAACTGAATTTTTACTTCCAACATGATACACTTAACTTGTCCTCTACTGGAGCCCCAAGCATACTGCTGCCCTTGTCTTTCTTGCTCTGACACGTGTGCATGCACATATACACAAATTCTATCTGCCTGGTAACTCAGGCATGAGTGACTGCCCCAACAGAAGGAGAAGCAGTTTATATGTGTGAAGTTACAATTCTGTACTAAAATAAAACTAAAGCACTCAAACTTTTTGGGCATATTCTATTTTTGCTAACACCTTGCCATTCATGTGCTTAGTGTGTTACCATTTAGGTATTTCCTGGTGTGCTTTGCTCGGAGTTATTTGGTTTATTTTTAAAATTTGCATAAGAATTTACATAATTAAATCTTTAATTTATAATAATCTATATTAAATCCTCGCTTCTACCCCCTCATGTGTGTTATATATAATGCCCCTTTTTTTAACTGAGAGAAAATACATGTGCCTTTCACTTAGAAGAAAGACTTATGGTACAGTGTATTTTAATTTATTTTTTGTTTTTCTAAAAGATGCTCAAATTGTATTTTTGAAATCTATTCCTAACTCATTTCAGAAAATATCCGTGGGCTGGAAATATGTTCTCTTTCACTGGACACACAGCAATCTCAGTGCACAAATGTGAGACTTGCTAGAAAAAAAAACAAGATGCTTAATGGAAAGAAGGTAGACTCCTTTTTTTGGGTTGCTTTTAATTTAAATGTTTATAAGGTTTTGGAAAAAATATATTTTGTATCTTTCTTATTTTCTTCTTTTACTGACTTTGTGAAAAACTGCAATAAAATCCATGCTTCAGCATTGCCAAATGAAACTCCGTAACAAAATGTCCTTTTAAAACCTAACCTATAAATTTAATTCTGCACCATTTTTGTACTTCTTCCACTTACCTTTTTGCAAGAGAAGCTGCCTCTGCAACGCCTGATTTTCATATCAGTCTTCCTAGCTTTCTCTTTGTCCCCACCAAATTGTGGGGAAGCTTTTGTAACTCCCATTGCTAGGAAGCAGAATGCCAGAGGGACTTTAAGTGCATATATATGATTTATTTAAGTCCAGCCATGTCAATGGAATTTACACATATAGAAGACAGCGAAGTGCCTAAGCACTTGTGCACATCCTTGACCAACTGTTTAAAATAGATGAATTTTTGCTTTCAGTTACTAGTGGATAACTGTTATTAATCCCACACAAAATGTGCTACTTCACATGCTTTGTAAATGTTATATTGATTGCACGTGTGAAAAGAAGTTCTCCCAGAATGCTATTGCAGTTTATGCTCCGTATCACTTGATGATCAAACATCCCTATAGGTAATGCAGGGCCAGCAATGAACAACTGGTAGCTTTTAAGAGTAAGGTAAGTTTATAGCCAAGACGCAACAAACATTTTTTAATCAAATTGGCTTTGTTTCGGTTTAATTTACTAGTTACTGCTGTCAGTGACAGAGTGACCTGCTATAACTGCACCTCAGCTTTTGTCTCCTAAATTACTTTCTCACAAACTGTTACTGAGATGAAAAATTTGCTGAAGTTGCCATTAAATGTTTAAACAAACTTTTTTTTTCCTATTCTGCAAGTGTCTGTGCTTTTAAAAATGCCTACAAACAGGGACTTTTGGTAGTATGAAAGACCTTTTTGCTTTTGAAGTTCAATAAGCATTGGGTACCTGTATTTCTATGCTTTTAGGACTATTTGATAGCTTGTAGATATTTGGCTTTCTGGAAGTGAAGAAGATGGCAACATCCTGGATTAGAAGTAATGATACTCTCTGAAATCCTTTCATGAAGTGGTATCTGCTTTTTTTGCATTCTTAATGCTACAATATCTGAGACTGCTTAATACTCCTTGTAAATATAAATAAATCTGAACACAGAATATTGCTTGCTTAACTCTGATAACCAGTGGTTTTCATGTATTCTGGAAGTCATGCGCAAACTTGATTTTATAAATGTTTTAAACAGGTACAGGTACAATTCAATTGCATTGAAGTCAATGTAGCACAACACATCTATGTGACCATGAAAACAGTACCAAATTACTGTGAAGTCAAGCTGAGTCAGGAATACTATGTTGAAGGTAGGAAAACATCTTAAGCCAGATGTTTTTCAAGAAACATCTTTTCAAAGAAAGAAACGAAACCAAACTGCAAAACCCCAAATGCAAACCCAAACCATGTTCTGGAATACACTGATCTAACTGGTGGTAGATCATGCATGCCGGGACCAGTCTTATTCTACATTTCAATGATTTGTTTTATGCATATAAAGGTCTGACTTGTTATAAAAAACAGAAACCAGAGTTTAAATCTAAAAGCACATGGAAAACTGAGCTACACTATGCATTTGTCCTAATTGGCCTTCTTGTGATTGGCATGTGCTCTTTCTCTGCCTGCAGGTTCAGTCCTGTGCGCTCTCTGTGCGTAAGACGGAGCCTCTGCTTCTCTTCATAGTTAGGCCACAGGTGGTTTTAGAGATTGAGGAAAGCTTAATAAGAAAATGTAAAGAAATTTCTTTTTACCTTATTAGCTAGCTATTCTATCGCCTGTTTTCATGTAACTGGTTAAGATAAGGTGGCGTTTTTCCATCTTTTTGGGGTAAAGTGCCTACCGTATGCATATATGCACTGGGGTTTATCCAAGATACAGTGTGGCTCGTGGAGCCAAGTCTACCAAATGGTGGTGCAAAAAATGAAATGAGACCCCTGGTTTGGTCCAGTACCTGGCCTTGTCCTGCCTTCCCATCTCCAGAGCCTGTGGGTGGGCAGCTCTTGCCCTTGGTACAGTATCATCCCTTGCACAGAGTGTCAGACATGTTGTGGCCGTTTCATGCTTTCACAGAAAAAAAGCCTTTTTGTAAAAGTTAAAAAACCTTTCATTTTCTTGGTAAGTCCCGATTCACTAGTGAAGTAGATATGTACTTAGTGAATAAAGAGGGGGGAAAATAAGGTTTTATAAAGCCCAGTTTTAAGATACTTTACAAGGGTGAGCAAACAAATGAAACCTGGAAATATTTCTCTGGGGAAAAGAACTGTGTGGGGAAATAAGAGCAAAGTGCTGCTTTAATACTGAGTTAAGCAAGAGAGGTGGAAACAGCAGGCAGCATATTATGAGCGGATTTAGCATTCTTAAATCAAGATTTAAGTTTCGAAGATGCAAATATTAGATACTAATTCTGAAAGTGTCTCCCGACCTCTAATTCTGGTAAGCTCCCTGGGAACTAAATAGAGTATTTCTTTGTAAGCCTAGAGTAGAGTCAGAATAGCAAAAATACACAGTTGTTTATAACAGAGCAGAATAGCAAAAATACACAGTTGTTTATAACAGAGGAATAGGCCTGGTAGACAACAGGAGTAGCTCTCAAGGAAAGAATAACTTAAATTATTATTATTTTTATTTTTATTACTATTAATATTACTTAAATTATTGTTATGTACTAGGTAAAGAAGTGCAATGTTATATCCTAGATTGCCACCTTAAACTGCTAATGAGGTTTTCCAGTAGAAAGCCCACACTGGTGAGATAGTTCCTTAAGGCAAGTTGTGATATAATCTCTGTGTGTGGTAAAGGTGCTTTTCTTTTTTGCTGTTTATCTAGAAGTGGATGCAAATCTGCCTTTAAAAAGGGTATAAGACATACGTTTCCTGTTGAGAAGCTGTTGGATAATTTGGCAGTTTATTTACAGTTATGTAAATAAAGCAGTACTCAAGAAAACTCTGGCTTCTATTTTGCAGATTGCAGAAACAGTGATGTGGGAAAACATATTCCAGCTTGTTTGGGTGAGCTAATCTTCTATATAACTTAAAGCTGTGAGATATTTCTAGTGACCTGTACAATGATAAGTTTTCATAGGTAAATAAGCAGGAAAATAATGATTTACAACTACCTCTACTTGTAATTACCATGTAGTTGACAGGTAATGTCCTGGAAAATGTGTTTCTTTGTATTGACTTGGAAATGCTAGGTAGCAGATAAAGATATTGACAATGTCTTTAATACTTAAACTTTTGCAAATAGGTTTGTGTCCTTTTCATACACTTTGGATTGCTGGTTTTATATTTTGTCTATCAGCAGACCTCATAAAGAGATTGAAATTAATTTGCCAAACTGCAATCCTGATTTTGGTGAACCAAAATAACGAATATAAAAAGTGAATAAAATTAATATAAAATAATAAATTTATAAAAAATAAAAAATCCCCCACATATTGTATTTGTCTAAGATAGTTGCATATATTCCCTATGTAATGAAATTTCAACCTTGGGATAATCAGCTTTTGTAGTAGTATGAGTGTGTATATTTCAAGTATTTGTACGTGAACTACATAAGATTTAATTTACTAAGGCTGAGGCACAATCGGTAGGTGTTGTGGCCTCTCGGTATTGCCAGTACTAACTTAAAACTGAATAATATTGAAATTTATTCTCATGAAGGTTATTATATCTCATAAAATAAGAATACCTTTAGGAATTTCAGGATAGAAAGAATAGTGAATTCAGACATTCAGGGTAAGAATCTGCAGATGTTGAATTTAATCTCCATGAAGTTATGAAATACATTCTGTACCTTTGATAAGGAGATAACAAAATCAGAAATAATAAAGTAATAAAGGATCAAATGTGATAATTTCATGCTTGAATTTTCTTTTTCAGCTGGAAAGTTTGATTATAATGTAGACAGGGCAAGGAAAATTATATCAGTGAATGTATCCAACTTTCTTCGAGATCAAGATTATTACGTTCGTCTGTGCCACAAATGGTTTACCTGTGAAGATGTAGGGGCATTTGCTGTGGTGAGTTAAAGCTCAAAGCAATTTGTTGAACTGGTGGGGAGTGACTTGTAGGTGGAAATACTCATTGAGGTCATAGTTATAGGAAATGCTCTAGTATATCTTTATTTAGCTTTATTAAAAGTCATGTATTGTCTTGGATTCATGACCATCTTTCTCATTTCAGATAAAAGGGAAGGAATCTTTAAAATCAGTTTCTCTGAAATACTCCCAGCCACTCCCTTGTCTTTGCATCGAGGTAATACAGTCTGGAATTTGGTATATACTTGTGTTTCTAATTAAAGAAATTTTATCTGGGATTTGTCCTAAGAAAGGAGGAAAAATCTGTAGAAAAAGTCTCTGGACCTAAGGTTTTGGCTAAGGCTTGTCTGACCTTGTGGTTATGTAAATGTCGAAGAAATTTTTTTAGGAAACACTAATTAAAACATGGTGATAAGAAGAAAATGGGATACAATTTACATTAATTTGTGGGAAGTGTTGTGTAAGATTAATTTGACTGATTTTTTTATACACAATGAAAAGACAGAAAAATTACTCTGACTGAATTGCAGCATAGAATTTGATACAGGATTGCATGAGAAACTAAAAGAGGAATTGAGGAAGCTGGGGGTGAGAACAAGATTTGTATAGTAGACAATACCTGGCTGGAGGGCTAACTCAACTACTCCTGCTGAATGGAGCTGTGCTAGTGGGAAGGTTATTTAAGGACCACACATAGAGCAGTTCTTATATAAATGTTTTCATCAATGACATGGGGACAGAAGGTGGGAATGTGTGTTGTGGTTTGTGCTGGTATGGGTGGCAGAGTGACTTGTGCTAAATCATCAGCTAGATGACATTTGCTGATAATACAGTTGAGAGGTGTAATCAAAATGGAAGAGGGTCAGGATAATTGGAAGAGACTAGAGATCTTCATATGTGAAATAACTAAAGGAAGATGAAGTGTAATGTAAGAAGTGCAAGTTCATGAACTTGCTCTAACAAAAACAATTCTTGCTGTAAGATGCGAGTCTTCATTTAGAACTAACAGTGGAGGAAAAACATCTGTGTGTAATAACTCATCACAGGATGATTAAACTAACTTGCTTACATGACGTAAATGTGAACAAAGCTCTAGTGGGTTAGATTATTCCAAGTTAACAGGAAAGTATGGGCAAGGCCTTCTTTGAAATACTGTAGGCGATTCTTGTATCCATATTCAAGAATAATTAATTCAAATGGAAGATGTTTGTAAAAAAATTAGAATGGTTGAGGAATGACGGAACTGTCTTATAGACGAGATTCAAAGAACGTGTTTTCATTAGCCTGGTAAAACACGTGCAAAGAGAAAATATGTGTTGTCCAAATACCCATCAGAAGGGTCACTTATAAGGAAAAAGAACATATTTTTTAAGCTAAAGGCATTCTTGCCACAAGAATGAAGGGGAGTAAACTTCACAGCATGAATATATTCAGGGTAGCTACAGATTTTTTTTTTCTGATAATCTGAGAAATGATATTTTGGAATATCTTTCATAGAAAGGAATGAAATTTACCAAACCAATTTAAAATGATCTTGCAAAGATATAAAGCTACTACACGACTTAATTTCTCAATGAGTTTTGGGGTATGATTTACTTTGCAGATTAAGATACCTAAATGTAGGTGTCCAGATGTAGATATCTACATTTGAATTAGATGTCCAAACTCTCATAGTCAATGGAGATCTAGTTAATGCAGTCAGTTACTCAACTGACCAAATGCAGATGGCTATTTTGGGATGTGCTGGATAGCATTGTAGACTCCACTGACTACGTTGGCTAGATCTTCATATGGCTGCTATAATAGTAATTTGGACACTTCAGTCACACTCAGATGTGTACACTGTAGGTACCTAGAATCACATACCTTAATAGGTGAGTTGCGCCCCAAGGTCTTTTACAAGCCTAGGGATTTTTTTATTTTGTTCCACTCTTTAAAGGTATTGAGGTCACTGGAAAGATATTATTCCTCTCAGCATATACACAGAGATTCCACAATATGAATGCTGAGCAAACAGATGGGAACTGTGAGTAACAGAAACGTTTGCACATGATTCTAAATAATTAGGGTATAGCAACAGCCATGCACATATACTTGCAGATTGGATTGTTAGTCCTCAGATTTCAAGAATACATCCTTTACTGTAACAAAGGCCAGGAGATCTGATATTACGATTCTTGAATGTCTTTTGATACCCCTAGAAAGTAATGACACTGTAAGAAACTTAATGGAAATCACTCTGGAAGACCTTCTAAATGAAATCAGGCTCAGAAGTAGTAGGAAAAGAGTGCTAGAAGGGATCACCTTAGTTCATCAGCTACAATCCCCCTAGTGATGAACAATAAAATAGATAGCTAATGCAAAATGTCCTTTAAAAAAGCGACTTCCAAAGCTTTCTAATAAATATAGCATCTTTCTCTTTAGTGGAAAGGTCTTCTGTCACATTCTGTCTGAAATGTTAGAAACTGGTGTATCTGAGAATCTCGAGCTAATGGCCACTTTTTGGATTGTAGGGTTGGCTGGCAATTCCAGATGCAAGGAGGATACAACTTTGCCCATTTGAAAATGGCAAGTATTATGTGATTACTCTTTATATGAGTGATTTTCAGGAGCTCCAGTAGTATTCCATGATTTGAAATTCATCTAAGGTGAAAACCATACATTGCAAAACTTCAAGGAAATTGTTGGTTTGTTATACTGGGAGTAGATGAAATAACTTAATTTCAGACCAAATTGTTCACCAAGTTTATGCCAATATAAACACTAAGCAACTTACTAGTCATTTCCCACATTTTCTTAAGTCACATGCAAACTGTCCAGAAGGAAGAAAAGCCACTGAGGTCAGCTTTGAAATGCTGATGTGAGAAGAGGGCTTCAAGGAGAGACTTGAAGACACCCAAATTAAAGGAAGCAACGGCGAGTTGAAAAAGAAGACAGTCAACTGTGCATAGAAGTTCCCATACTTAATGGGGAATTATACACACAAAGTGTTCCAGCAAAGTCTGAGATGACAGCTGAAAACGAAATTGTCATATGATATAGGTCTTTACTGACAGTTTTACCAGGCAGATAGAAAAAGAGTAGTCTGAAAAAGTGTTTTATTGTGTTAAGTCCAACATAAGTACAAGAATATTTTTTCCTCAGACTATGCTAAGAAGCCCGTTATGGGATTTTAGTGTTTGATTTAAGGAAAAAAAAAAGAGAATAAAAATGCCTACACATAGCAATGCATCCAAACTATTAAACTGTATAGACATTCATTGCAATGCTTTCACATTCTTACAGGGCTGATACATTTGTGTTAGCATGGAAGCAATTCCCTCTTTAGTTAGCTCAGCCTTCATTTCTGTTTCGTTTTATTGTGTCAGAATATAGTGTTTGTGACACTACCATTCCTTTGTTGCAACGGAGTGCAGTTTGACTAAATAAAAAGGGAACTTTTTTTTTCTTTATTTATGCAATAGAGAGCACTCTAATAGGAATGCTCAAGCTCTGTCTGTAGCTGTGTCTGTCATGTAGTCAATCTGGCTTCAAGGTTACCAAAGCAAAGCCTGTTGGCCATCTGCAGTAGAGAGTTCTTAGCAGCTGTTCAGCCTGAAGCTGGGTGTCATGGGGCACAGGTTGTTTTCTTCCAAATTTTATCCTATCTCTAACTATTTCCTGCACTTGGAATGCTTTGCAAGTGTTGGAAACTGTGCTCACGAATCCCACGATTCTCTCCTTCCTTCTGTATTCTGCTTCTTTTCCTTCCCCTCCTACTGTGGTCATTCTCCTCTCTGGTGCCATTGAATCAGGACTATGGGGATAGCTGAGGCACAGGTTACAAAGCTTTAGGTAGTCAGAGGAAAGGCAGTATGATCTTTGGCACACTGAAGCTCTTGAAGCTTATTTTTGTCTAGGAATTTCCAACGGACAATTACAATTGAAAAAGTAACTTATAGCTTTGATAAGGACTCGAATATGGGGAATACTGTTTTACAGCGACACTTTTCATTTACTCAATTATCCTTCTTGCAGAAATTTCAAGCAATTTTTCAGACTCTCGCACCCAGCTTTTTAAGTACATAAGGAGTTCCAGCTTTTCAGCCACATTGTTTTCCTTTTAAATCTTTCTTTTTCCTAGCAGACAGATCTGCTGGAATATCTAAAGTAGATTGGTTCTTTTTTTGGCTCAATTATCATTGATGTCGTAAAGTTGGGATTATAGATTTAGTTCTTTGGTAGGATGTAATTAACAGTTGTGTACCAGATTTATGAACAATTTTGATTCAGTTTCAGACATCTTGAATAATGTTTCCTCTCTTTGTGCACAGATACGAAGGCGCTATGGGATAATATTGTTTATAACCCAGTGACACAAACCCTAGCTTGGGAACCAGCCTGTCCTGTGCTTGTCACAGTTAACCTATGCAGGTTAATGAAGTCAGATGACCACTGTGAAGATATACAAAACTCTTCCAAAAATTCTCCTGAGAAAGTAAGAGCTATGCAGATTTATTCAAACTGTGGGATTGAAGGCTGTGACCAAAGGCATAGTGTGAAGAGCTAGACTTTGGAATAAGAACAGTTGCAAAATTCCTCTCTTCTTCACTGATACTTAAAACAATTCATAATCACAGTCTGTTCTTGTACACTAACCACGTGATTTATTCAAAGAGCTCACTGACTCACTGTTAAATAAAAATTGGAGATGACTGTGAAACTAGTAATGTTTGCTAAATTCTTTGGGGTAAATAAGGTCTGCTTTTCATTTATAGTAAAGGCATGATTCATCTGCCCTGATTTTGCTGTCTAAAAGGTAGGTGTTCAAATCAACGCTATTCATGTCAGACTCCCTTTAAAATAAGTGAGTGAAACAGACATTGAGAGGACAACTCTTCTCATCCGAAGACAGGCACATAAGAAAGGTTCTTTCTGAAGGTACCTCTTTCTTTTCGCTATCACAAGAATCTATTGAGATTAGACCAAATTTGGATGTTTAATATTTAGACACCTAAAATATATGTGAGATGAAGCTAAATCTCTTTAAAACTTACTGGACACATAACAGTACTTTGGTAGGACACAATTGCTTTGTACTCTTTTAAGATCTCTTTGAAGTGCCTTCCTCAACCTGGTCCGATGTCTTGAAATTGTGGGTGTTGAAATGTTCTCCCAGCACTTATGTTCTAAAGCTGAGAAGGGTTTTCATTGCATGTGTCTTGAACTGCTTAATACTTCAATCTGAAGTCTCATGGTGCTGAATACACTGGATTTACGAGGTTGGTTAGAATTCTGGCTTTCATCTTGAAAAGTGGGTTTCAGGCTTTCCTGATAGTGGAAAGAAGGCAGTAAACTTGAAATAACAACTGAAAAGGCAAATAAAATAAAATAAAAATTCTTAGATTTTGAAACTTTATGAGTATTATTCTGATTACATGACTGGGGGGGGAGGGGCTGACTCAAGACTATTGAATGCTTTTTTGATTAGGAACTCCTGTTCAAGTGTTTAGTGATTGTTCGAATTCGCCATTTTATGGGTTTCAACAAAGCTTTGATCTTGCAAACCCAGATATGTTTAATTTTATACATGTGAGTGGTCCGTGTGGGATTCATCATCTGCTGACAGCAAGCACAACTCACTGCTTGCAGGAAAGAAATGGAAAAGAAAAAAAGAGAAAGGAAAGAAAGAAAAAAAAAGAAAGAAACCTAAAATCAGGTTTGACTAGTAGTGGTCATATCTATTACCCAGAACACAATCCAAGATTAGTTAATTACAGATGATGAATGTTTTCCTGTATTTATTAATATTCAGGGACACAATGAATTTCCTCTTTTTTTCTAATTTATCCTAAAAGGGTTGATACTGAATTTGGTCTATTTCTTGTACTGTAACTGTTAAGAACATCTCTATAGTGGGCTGGAGACTACTGCAGAGATTCCTCACATAGTGCTGGCTCCCCCAGTAAATCCACACAATGCTGCACACTCTAATACCATACACATGTACCGACTTAGTCACAAAAGCTGCATAACTCTTGTCTCTAATTAGGGTGGGGCTTTCTCTGTTGATGGCAATGCTGTCTCTATATATATCAGTGGACTCTTAGAGAACTATCTTGTGTGACCCTATTGTAGACACACCCAAAGACATCCGCTATGTTCTTCTCAAAAAAGTGACAGGAAAGAGGTGTTACTCCGGTCACAATGCCATGCGTTGTGTGTAGGACCCATTGTGCTCAGTCACTTGAGCAATGGTGTTTACTTACGTAAGATCACTTAGATTGGTAGCAATTGTTTATATGAGACCAGGCTTTTTGTGGTGAAGTCCTTGGTGGGCAAGCAGTTGCTAATCAAGAAAGCAGTATTTTGTAGGTGACTTAGGTGGACGTCTAAAATTCAGTCTAAATTTAAATCTTTTCTGGCATAGGGATACGGAAAATTAAGAAAATTCTGAACTGAAGGTGGAACCACACTTTTGGGTGTAGATTCAAATGTTCTGCTGAGCTGCTGATGAATGGTAAATAAGGGACTGAAACAAGATGACTGCATAATCAGAGTTTTGCACACAAGCCACCATAGAATCAATTGATCTAGCTCTAATGGGTCAGACTATGAAAAACACTATGTTACAGATAAAAAGAAGCAAATTATTCAGTAATCTAAAGTAGCAGTTGTTTCTATTCTTACCATTGTATGTGATTTACTTCCTGGGATGTTTGGAAAGTAAAGAAACCAGTTCCTTTCTCAGTAATCAAACCATGAAAATTTTTGGTAATTGACTCTGTGAAACTAGTTAATGAAACTAGCTAATGCTGAGTGCTCTCTTTTCAAACAGGTTAAATATTCTCGTGTGGACACTCACCCAAGACTTTGCATGAAGGTAAAGGGATTTCTTTGTAAAACACCTACTAGCTGCCCTCTTTCTGTCAGCTCTAATGTTGCTAATGTTCTTTAGGATCAATATTTTGTTTCATAGCTCTGATGAATGGGAAGTAAGAACGGAGGAAGTGTGAAAGATTAGGAGGTTCTTTGGAAGTGCAGCAGCATGATAGATAGGACACGGGTCAGATTGTGCCCTCTGTTTTCTCTGCTTAAGAAAAGCAGGGAAAACCTGTTCTAAGTCAATGCAAACTCTGAAGCACGCACTAAACTTAACATTTAAAGTTTTCCCTATTAAATATTTGATAATAAAAACGATTGATACACTACATTTACTGGAGTACCTTTTATTATTCTAGTTGAGAAAAGAATGCCACATAAGGTTGATATAGGTATATTATTAGACACCCATTATGTTCTTCTCAAAAAAGTTACAGGAAAGAGGTGTTTGGTCATAGAATCATAGAATGGTTAGAGTTGGAAGGGACCTTAAAGATCATCAAGTTCCAACCCCCCTGCCATGGGCAGGGACACCTCTGACTACAGCAGGTTGCTCAAAGCCCCATCCAGCCTGGCCTTAAACACTTCCAGGGATGGGGCCTCCACAACTTCCCTGGGTAACCTGTTCCAGTGCCTCACCACCCTCACAGTAAAGAACTTCTTCCTAATATCTAATCTAAATCTCCCCTCTTCCAATTTAAAACCATTACCCCTTGTCCTATCACTAGACTTCCTGACAAAGAGTCCCTCTCCAGCTCTCCTGCAGGCTCCCTTCAGGTACTGAAAGGCTGCTATCAAGTCTCCCCGGAGCCTTCTCTTCTCCAGGCTGAACAGCCCCAGCTCTCTCAGCCTATCCCCATAGGAGAGGTGCTCCATCCCTCTAATCATCTTAGTGGCCCTTCGCTGGACCTGTTCCAACAGTTCGATGTCCTTTCTATGTTGAGGACTCCAGAGCTGGACACAGTACTCCAGGTGGGGTCTCACAAGCGCAGAGTAGAGGGGGAGAATCACCTCCCGTGCCCTGCTGGCCACGCTTCTTTTGATGCAACCCAGGATACGGTTGGCTTTCTGGGCTGCCAGCGCGCACTGCCGGCTCATGTTGAGCTTCTCATCCATGAGCACTCCCAAGTCCTTCTCCTCAGGGCTGCTCTCCAGCCATTCTCTGCCCAGCCTGTATTTATGCCTGGGATTGCCACGTCCCAGGTGTAGGACTCTGCACTTGGCTTGGTTGAACTTCATGCCATTTGCATTAGCCCACCTCTCAAGCCTGTCCAGGTCCCTCTGGATGGCATCCCTTCCCTCCAGTGTGTCAACCGCGCCACCGAGCTTGGTGTCATCGGCAAACTTGCTGAGGGTGCACTCGATCCCACTGTCCATGTCTCCAACAAAGATGTTAAATAGCACTGGTCCCAGTACTGACCCTTGCGGGACACCACTCGTCACTGGCCGCCACGTGGACATTGACCCATTAACCACAACCCTTTGAGTGCGGCCATCCAGCCAGTTCCTTATCCACCGAGTGGTCCATTCATCGAACCCGTGACTCTCCAATTTGGAGACCAGGATGTCATGCGGGACAGTGTCAAATGCTTTGCTTAAGTCCAGGTAGATGACGTCCGTTGCTCTGCCTTTGTCCACCAAGTTCGTGGCAGTATCGTAGAAGGCCATCAGGTTTGTCAGGCAGGATTTGCCCTTGGTGAAGCCATGTTGGCTGTCTCCAATCACCTCCTTATTTTCCATGTGCCTTAGCAGAGATTCCAGGAGGATCTGCTCCATGATCTTGCCAGGCACAGAGGTGAGACTGACTGGCCTATAGTTTCCTGGGTCCTCTTTTTTTCCTTTCTTGAATATCGGGGTTATGTTCCCCTTTTTTCAATCCACAGGAATTTCACCAGACTGCCACGATTTCTCAAATATGATGGAAAGTGGCTTCACAACTTGGTCCGCCAGCTCCTTCAGGACTCGTGGATGAGTCATGATGCCATGTGTTGTGTTTAGCAATGGTGTTTGTTTACCACCACACAATGGTGTTTGTTTACCACACCACTTGAGCCATGGTGTTTGTTTAAGTAAGATCACTTACATGGGCAGTAATTGTTTATATGAGACAAGGCTCTTTATGGTGAAGTCCTTGGCAGGTAAAGTCCTTGGATGTCTAATTAGGACCATTCTATGATTCTATGATTATTGTTTTCTTTTAGATTAATTTTAAGTTGGAAGGGGTTGGAAGATACCATAGACCAGGAAAGCTATGAATTCACTGCACCTTTCTGGAACGCACTGTTCATCTGTAGTTGAATCTGTAGCCACAGACTGAAATTGAAAAATCAGTTTTCCTAACAGGTTTCTCTGCTTTCAGTTTACAACAAAGCAAGGCTCCTGGGTTAAATGTCCATTTGCTCATGGAGAATTTCCAGGTAATTTTTTTTTTTTTTAAATTACGTAATATTAAATTGTGAAAAATATTTAAATCAGTCACTGGATAGTAGTCTTCTCCAGTAAGCAAATTATGTGTTCACATCACTGTAGACTGTAAATTATGGCAAAGAGATTTGTTAGCTTGCTACTTCTGTGTATCCCCAGTAGATCAAGCATTTATCAATATAAAAATCATGTGCAAATCATAATAATTACTTGCATATCATTTGATGGCACTTAACTAATTAAAAAGGCATTTATTTTAAATATAACAATTTAGAATATAGTATATGGTTCTTGTAAATCTAAAAGTAAGTCTTTTCCCCTAATATCAGCTTGGAAAATGAGAACTGCTGCAGTTGCAGAACACATACAAGTTTTCTTCACATCCCAAACCAAGGCACAGTTCTCAGTGCTTGTGTGTAACAGGACGCAGCTGGCCTCATGTGAATCTGTTGGGATGCACCATTCAGTCTCTGTGGTTTGTATACATTATTTCTTAAACATTGTAAGACTTTTAAACATATCTAACTGCATTCATTTATTATTCCATTTATTGCTCTGCAGCTTGAAAGCATTAATAAACCCATGCATGTACATATTGGAACAATTACTGGAACATTTTTAAAGCATGTAGTTCTAATTCTTTTCTCACACTGAAGCAAGAAATAAATAAGGGTCCTGAAGACAAGTGAGCCCTATCAAAGGAAGTGACTATTAAGTGGAACCTTAATATTCTTTTAACATCATTTTTTGTGGTGTGGTACTTCTACTATGTATATAGCAAATGTTAATGTTAGTATTTCATACATGGGTCACTGGTAGAGCTGACTGGCAAATTTCACATCACGAAATGTAAGACTTGAGGCATTAAATCCACGATGATCTTGAGCCACACTAAATCTCACAGCTGCCAAAACAAACTCAACACTCAAAAAAAGTAAGTTTTCAGCCAAATTATCTTTTTGAGCTCGCTGACTGTGTGACTCCACGACTGCTTCTTCTAGCAAAGTGAGGGAGAGAAGGAAAAGATTATGGGAGGGTGAGATTTCTGTTTCACACAGCAGCTAGTCAGGAAATGGGAGCCTCATGCCTCTCTTGCGACTAAGCCTGTGTCTCATACACTTCCAGTGCAGCGCTGTGTCTTGCTCTTGCCCTTCTACCCTGCCTACCAGAGGTACCTTGTTGGCCTGACTTCTGGTCTACTGAGAGGTACATCTGGAAAGTGGGGTCAAAGAGCAGAGGAGTGGCCATAGCATTATTTTTCAAGTAGGAGGATATTGGCAGGATAGGTCCTAGGAGCTACTAGGACCACCATGCCAAAAGGTATCCTGCTGGTTCGGTAGCCAGCTCCTCGGTAGTCTTGTGTCCACCCCTATGTCCACCCCTAAATGTGTGGTCCTGCTTTCCACTCCACTGACCAGGTATAGGAGAAGCCATATAATGAATTTTAAGAAAGCTGAGAAATCCAGATGTTGTGATTTCTACTGTTACTCCTGACTGCGCCCATTGACTTCACCTGTCCTCTTTTTAGGATAGATTCTCGCTGTACTTCTTTCTTTGCCCCTGCATACAGGTACATGCTCCAACTGTGACTTTTTCAAGTACCTCTCACACTTTCGGTGTGCAGGGTGCACATACCAGGTGTTAGCTGACAAGCAGGCACCTATGAATAAAGACTTCTTAGAATCAAAGGGGTGGACACTGAAAGCTGAATTTATTTTCTAATGAATCATTTTAGGTCTTTATTACATCTCTGGTGCTGAATGTAACAGAGCAGCTGTTGAAAGCAGAGTTTCCCAACTTGGCTTTGCTGCTCAAGCTGAGCACATGCTTAAGTGGAACATGATAATTGCTCCTGCATGAGATCCCAGAGCTGAATAATCATGGGAAAGGCCTGGGAAGAAAAAGCTCTCCTAATCAACACAGATCACAGAGGACCTTAGTGGCGCTATCAAAAGTCTGTCCTAATGGGACAAGATGTCTGGGGGAATGCTGGATTACTGGCAGAGATGAAGATCTGTACAGTAGAAGAGTTGTCAAACACTGTGTTCAGTGAACACTTAGAGTGGCACTTCCCTTCAACCAGCTTATTTCCCATGGAATCTGTGGAGTTTAGACTTTATGGTTTTAAAGGTTCCCTGTGTGAATTGCTAAGTGAGAAGGGTAATGGTGGAGCACCAATAAATCACGGCTAGGTATTGAAGTGTGTGTTTTATGAAGGGCACTAACACATTTAAAAATGCTGTTTTCTTCCCTCCAGTACAAAGCTGTTATGTCTTTTGCTACTATGACAGAATGGGAGCCCACATAAATTACATACAGTTCCCGTCTCAACACCATGAGCAATATACACAAAGTTTTCATCAAGACTTAGCTCTGGATTCCCAGAAACCAATGTTCATTCTCTACCTGGTAATCCTGTTCAGTTGTGCCTGAAAAAGAACATATTCACCTGATTTGCCTGAAATTATTTTAGGAGTTTGCCACACTAAGGAGAGCGGTGTAGGATTCATAGCATTTAGTGGAGTAACTAACATTATTTTGAGGAGAAACCATAAACAATCAAACGTTAAGTGTCAGAACAGTCATTTAGGACAATTTTACCCTAAGGCTGAACTTGTTCTCAGCATACAATGTGATGGGAAATCCAGAAGAACTGCAATGAAAGGGTCATTCCTTCAACTCATGTATGCCAGGGAAAGGAAGTGAAGATGCTTACTGGCTAACACGGTGGAAACAGCCGCAGCAGGGATAGTGTCCTGCCTTATGATACTTCATAAAATGCAGGAACATTAGCCATCTTACTGTGCTGCCCAAATTGTGCTTGGCAAAACTATACCAGCTGCTTATAATCATTGAGATTCCAGGATTTCCATCTAGGAAAATGAATAACCTTCCATAATGAATATAGACTTTATTAATTTTCTAACACAGTAGAATATGTAGCATTATTGGCAAACAAACCAAAGAGCTGGAGAGACACAATACATTTTCATTGTTCCAGGGTATGAAAAATAATAGTTTTAAATTTTTTTCTTTTCATTAGGGAGATTCTGTATCAATCACTATGTCACGTGAAATGTGTGGGTCAACAATTTGCATTCAGGTATGTGTCCTGATTTTGCCAGGTACTCTGTACAAAATAAACAAATCATCAGAAAAAAAAGCAAGCCAGCAGGTACTCTTGCTGCTTTCTCTTCCCAGCCAAATCTGATTACTTTGTGAACAGAGTTGGCAAAGAGCATTATTTATAGCTTGATGTGCTGCCACCACCTCTTGTTGAGATGACATTAATTAACATGCCTGAGGAGAAGGGCTTGGGAGTGCTCATGGATGAGAAGCTCAACATGAGCCGGCAGTGCGCGCTGGCAGCCCAGAAAGCCAACCGGATCCTGGGTTGCATCAAAAGAAGCGTGGCCAGCAGGGCACGGGAGGTGATTCTCCCCCTCTACTCTGCGCTTGTGAGACCCCACCTGGAGTCCTGTGTCCAGCTCTGGAGTCCTCAACATAGAAAGGACATCGAACTGTTGGAACAGGTCCAGCGAAGGGCCACTAAGATGATTAGAGGGATGGAGCACCTCTCCTATGAGGACAGGCTGAGAGAGCTGGGGCTGTTCAGCCTGGAGAAGAGAAGGCTCCGGGGAGACCTGATAGCAGCCTTTCAGTACCTGAAGGGAGCCTACAGGAGAGCTGGAGAGGGACTCTTTGTCAGGAAGTCTAGTGATAGGACAAGGGGTAATGGTTTTAAATTGGAAGAGGGGAGATTTAGATTAGATATTAGGAAGAAGTTCTTTACTGTGAGGGTGGTGAGGCACTGGAACAGGTTACCCAGGGAAGTTGTGGAGGCCCCATCCCTGGAGGTGTTCAAGGCCAGGCTGGATGGGGCTTTGAGCAACCTGCTGTAGTCAGAGGTGTCCCTGCCCATGGCAGGGGGGTTGGAACTTGATGATCTTTAAGGTCCCTTCCAACTCTAACCATTCTATGATTCTATGATTCTATGAACAGGGAAGTTGCTCTCATGATCTTGCGCCTTTGTCAGTGGCAGATAAAGGAATATCATCAGGAAATTGTTAATCCTGTCTTTAAATGTTCCTTTGTAATAAAAAGTTCCAAGGTATCAGAAGATCCAAGTAAATCATAGATGAATTTTTCAAAAATTGACATTAGCTGGAAAAGGTTAGGCATACAGCAAGCAGCACGGTAAGTGCATAGTGTGCTAGAATTAGCACTCCTGAAAGCAGAGCTGGGCAAATTATTTCTGACAGTTTTGCACCCTATTTCTGTAGCTGAACTTTATTAAGATATCATTAATAGAAAATTAACATGAAGCTGATTGATAGGTTTATTCCTCTCTGGAGTTAATGTGCTCAGTAGATACTGGGACAAGAGAGACTGACAGCTGAAGCTGTGAGGCTCCAGCAGCTGCCCTGGAAGGCCCTTGTTAGCTTCACTTTCTGCTGTTAAGAAGAAAGGGGAAAGATGAAAGTGAGCTTGGCAAGAGCCTTCTGGGTAATGAGAGTTGTTCTTCTTTCCCTAATGAAAAATCAGATTTGGTGTTGAAATGGATGTTTTCCTGCATAAATAATTTATATCGTAAATAAGACATTTTCTGTCACAATACAGTTTTCCCCTCCTCAAAAAAAATCTAATTAGCTTTATCATTTAGAAACCTAAAAGTGATTGCAACTCACTAAGTATACACTAGACCAGCAGTCTTCATATGCATTTATTTAAAAACAGATTAAAGGTGCAGTCACTGGAGTAAACTAATAAAGCGATTTCATTTTGTCAACACAAGTGTTTAGTAGCTGTTCTGCTGAAAGGGGAATAAGCCTCGATTCTTTCTTTTAAAAGGGATGGAGGACAGATGTGGATTATTCAGTTCCAGTGCAGATCTGTGATATCCACTGTGGTAAGTATGAATGATAACAAAAGAAGAATTAGGTCTTGACTGTGTAGAAGGGAGCATCTCAGGTGAAGTGTGTTTTCATAGGGAAACTGAGGTGCGATTCAACTGAATGAATGCAGATGTCTGCACGTGAGCTAGATATGCTCAGCTTCCTTTATAGACAATGGACTCATATACCTCAGCTAGCTTTTAATTAGCTACTGCAAGGGCAACTTTTGTGGCTGGCTGTTTTCTGTGTTACCTGGGTGAATTTTCCATCCTGTGCCAAGTTCTGCATGCCACACCTCTATTTACCTTGCTGTCGGTACATGAGGTAACTAGTTAAAAACAATCTGTGGCAAGCAGGCACAAAGTGCTGTAATTGTGACTGTAGCACAGCCCTACTGTTAATTCACCATCGCTGCAAACAGGACAGTAGCACTTCCCTCCGCTGCAGAAGTAGGGTGAGGATATTATGATGATTTGAGGCACACTCGGATATGCTCACAGAGTCAGAATATTCTGAAATCTCCAAGCCCTGAAAGTAAGGCATTGTAGAAGTCATTGGGTTCAGAGTGAACTAAGGCTGTGGGGTTTACGGTGAAGAGCGCAGGAGTGGATGGACTGGTTTAGAATTAAAAAGTCTAAAAGGAGTCGAGCTGAGAGTAGGTTCAATCTGAGCATTACCAAAACTACCTTCCCCAACCTGCCCAAACAAACAACCTCCCCTCCCAGTTCATTGTAAACAAAATGATTCCTAGGAAAGATTTTCTCTGTTGTCTAAAAATACCTGTCAGTTAACTATAGCTTCAGATTTGGAAGCCTGATACTAAAAAGGAAGGGTCTTGAATTTGTGGTCTAAATGTAGTTCTCCATGCAAGCACTTGTATAATCCTAGTTCAGGCTTCTTCTCCACTTAAAAACTCCCCACTCAAGGTGAATCAATTAAATAGTCAGTGTTGTGATTCATGCAGTCTAGATGCATTTTCCTTATTCATGTTTTCCTTTCGACAAATGTGAAAGGTATGATAAAAACACGTAGAATAATGAAAGGTTCTAAAGATGGCAGTATGGGAATTTCCCTCTGCCTTATAGTAGGAGATAATGGGTCTGTGTATTAAATGAAAATGGTGGAACACCAAAAACTGAGTAAGGAACTTTTTGGGCACAGTGTTTGATTTAAATGGGGAACTTTTTGTCACAAGTTTTTGTTCTGATCAAGAATTTGTGGAGATTCAGAAAAAAATCTGAGAATCTGTACATATATCAAGAATATCAGAACTGTGATACATGATCACTGTGTTTGTTGTATAGACGATGTTCAGCTCATGCTTCATGGATTCTGCCATGCTTATATTTTTGGGATAATGCCATCCACATTAGCAGATGGATAATTCCATCTCTGCCAGCAAACCAGGAGGGGGTTCCCCAAAACCTCCCTCTGCAGCAGGTGGTACAGGTCAGTGTCAGAGATGGGACACTGAACTAGGTGGGTTCAACTCATTGCTGTAATTCCTGTGTTCTTAATGACTTGTCAGGAGCCATCAACTGCTTGTCATGTGAAAGATCCTTAATGTAACAGTAAAAGCATTACTACTAAGGACTTTCATACTCTTAAATGCTTATTTTCTGTAACAAAGATATTTTCTCAAGCACTAGCTTTTCAGTATCGGGAGATGATGAAAGCTTCTTAAAGACAATGTCACCAAGGGTGATAATTCTTACAGTGGGATGCTATTGTGTTTGAACCTAAGATGTTAAGAAAAACAATTCACATAAAGGTGAAGGGAATATCAAACATAAGATTTTTCCATAATTTGCAACAATTCGGTTTATACAAAAATGTCAAAGTAAATGAGAAATGATCTTATATAGAGAAAATAGTGAAAATATTTCCTGAATACATCTTTGTAAAATAGAAATTTACATTATTAAGTGTCACTGTTAAAGATACCAAGCAGCAAAAGAGTGAGGATTTTATTAACACATACTTTGTTACTCAAAACCAAGATTCTAATGATGACAGTATCTATTATAAAAAAATCAGTGTAGCTAACCATCATGAAGGCTACTCTCTTTCCAGATGCAAGAAGAGTTTTCTGACATGTAGAATGCATTATACTGCAATACATTTTGTTTTTCTAACAGTAGCTGTGCTTTGGAATTATAATAGCTTAGCCTTATTTGATCTAAAGAGGATGGAAATGGGAAAATTCCCCCCTTTTTTTTTGCATTTAATAGCGTTAAATTAGAGACAAACCTTTGTGTTCTTTTTAAATTTTATTTTTCTTTTAGCCACTTCTCTGGATTCCATTTAATGTATCCAAACAGTTTGAGACATTATTTCACCTGTTAAAAAAGAAATTTATCTATTCTGAATGAAACAATAACGCAAATCAGTTAATTTGAGAATACATATGTGAAAATATGAAATAATGAAAATTAAATGACAACCTATATTTGAACTTGTTTCTTCAGGTTTTCGTGATCAGACATACGGTGATGGAAATCCAGCAAAGGCCATGACACACAGGTATCCGTCCAAAGTATAGTTTAAAATGTCTTTGAGAATTGATAGTTTTAAATCCTGAAAACATATCTTTGGCCTCGCTAAAGAAAAGGAGCAATGTCTGAGTGAATTTTGTACTAGTCAACAGGAATAGCAGGTTCCTATCTCTCCCCTTTCCTTGTCCCCACTGAAAACATCTCTTGCTCTTGTGCTTTCTCTCCTCTTGTTCTCTATTACACCACAGTGTAGTCTGGCATCAGAGGTAGCTGCCTTGCTGCCAAAAAGAGCGGACAAAGGGAGACAAATGACCAGTGGAGTGAGAAGTTTATGAAGTAACAAGACAACCTTCAAGAGCCCTGGAACAACCTCGGATTTGCTGAGCACAACATTCACATTGCTACTACCTGCCCCCTACCTTCTCCCTGACATTTGCAGGCAGATCAGTCCTCTCTGTGCTGTCGCTCGTTAGATGTATCCGCTCAGCTGTTGCAGTCCTTATTTTCATTCACACAGCCCTTTGAAAAAACACCTATTCCTAGGTTGTAAACAAATCAGTAATTAATATAGCTCATGGATGTATGATTTGGTAGACCCTGAGCTCTTAAAAATGCTCTTCTTTTAAGGATACCCTTTCATTGGCAACCTAGAATAGTGGGAGCAACCCAGAACTCCAGAGAGAGTAGAGATGCTCTGAAAAACCCTTGTTCAAAGATGGGAAAAAGATGCAGCCTTGCAGAGGTTATGCAAATGATTTGGTTGAGAAGGGGCTACCATCTTTGCTTTGCCATCTTTGGTTGAGAAGGGGCTACCGTCTCTGCCTTGTCAGAAGATACCATTTAGGAATAAAGTGTCTTGGTTTTGTTCATTTGCTCATATGAGTGCTGTTTGGACTGTGACAGTCAAGCCCACAAGCTGTAAACAAATGATTGGTTTTGTTATTTAACTCCAACTATATATGAATGTAATGAACTCTCTCACACTTCAGAGAAAAAAAGCCAATCTTCTTTCCTTTTTTTTTTTTTTTTGTTTTTCCCCTAGAATGAAGAGTGTGCATTCCTTGCATTGAATTTAACAACACATTTTCAAGGTCCTTAGTATCTTCTCAACATCAAGTTGTGTTTTGGTGTAACTTGCGACTCTTGTCTAGCTGGTCATCTCTCATGTTAGTAGTTTCTGCTAATTACTGTGAGATTATTCTCATGAGTGAAGAATTTAGCAAGTTAAGCCTATTCTAACATTCCAAAAGCAGCTGGATTATGATTCCTCATTTCCCAGTATTTCAAAACAGAAAATATCTTAAATCAATTAGAGAATCAGGTTCACATTTTCTTTCTAAATTAATATTTTATACACAATATGCTATAAATGAGTACTTTTGTAGTACTTTGTGTACCTATAGAACAAGTATTTCAGATTTTCTTGAGTGTAACCTTTGTTTTTAAACCGTAAGCAAAAGTTTTTGAGAAATGAAGAATGGAAGAAGTTTTCTCAGCTTTGTTACATTATCATTCTTTGTAATTTCCTTTGTTTTCCCGTGCCATTCTGGTGATTTCACCATGACAGACCATATTCCTTAAATATATGACAGCTACTTTCTGTGTTTGCATTTGTATCTGACTTGGAGATAACTTTCCTATTTTTCTGAGGAGGTATATGTCTTTGGTTTAATAGCTATTTAAAACTGTCATATGGAAATCCAGCCTAGAAGGAAACAGTTTAGTGGAAAGAATTGAAGTATTTTTTTTCCATTATAACAGTATTTATACTCAATTGTTGAGAATAATATTACACACTGTACTGATTATCAAACATTTGGCCTTTATTTCATGAATACTCCTGTCAAACATCCTTACTTCCTGTTGTGTAACAAGGAAATAAAGTCAACTAAAAGATGATTAATAGCAAATCCTGAAACCATGTTGAATTGCTCATGTGGGATCAGGAATATGGGTGGGGAGTGAGGGTCTGGAACAAGAAGCTGATCAATAAAAAAATATTTTCCATCTGAATGTGTTTTTTTGTTTCAAGACTTTCAAAGAACAATTTACAGGAGACAAATACGGTGTAAGAGACATATCTGCTGTGTTGAAACACAAGGTTTTTGCAGTGCCCCGAAAAGGACAAATTCTGCTTGGCTCCTTTGATATCAAAGCTTCATTGTAGAGACTGCATGTCTATTAGATATATTCTTATTCCAAGCAGTGCTACAGCTCCAAAAGCAGAGGCGGCAAGGCAGCTTTCCTAAAGCATTTGGTTACTTGCTTTGGCTGTGAAATAGAAACACTCATCTATTCAGACATCTGCTTGTCCTTTAATGCTCCCCAGGCTGCAGCCAAAACCAAGTCATTCAGCTGCTCAACTGGGAGAGCATCGTAACATTACTGTCTTCACTTTCCTTCACTCCATTCAAAGATAGTAGTCTAGGCTCCATGACGGCCACTGCAGAGACAGGTACTTCCCAGGCATGTTTCATTCTGCTTGGATAGAAAAAATTGGTTTTAGAGGGAGCCTAGACAACTGAACCTAAATTCTTGCCTTTAAGACATTCCTGCTTATGGCAATGTTTGCAAATAATCCCTAATAGCATTTCCATACTTTGGCTCAGGTCTGCCTGTTTGTATTTTTGTAGTGAGAAAATTGCTGGTAGCTTTTCTGATTGACTCCCAAGCTGGTCTTTGAGTCCTGTTTCTAATAGACTATGTCAGCTAACCAGTGTCTCTTCTGATGACAAAATTCCTGCTCCACCTGAGACCAGCTCTTCCCGGTCTCTCAAATAGTAACTGGACCACCCTATACAAGTAATGCACTGGAAGGAGTTCCACTCAGGTGGTGCCTTTTCTAGAGAAGTTAAGAGTTCTGCATTAATAAGCTACCAGGCACTACTGACCTCGTGACATTACAGCTGTAAAAAGAAAGTGTTTTTTTGTTCTTTTTCACTAGGCATTTTAAACATTGGTAGGTCAATGCTGAAAGAAGAAGGTATAAGAATCTTTCCCAACTCTAGAAGTATTAATTTCACTCTGCTGACTACTGAAATGTTTTCTTTTTCTCACCCAAACTATGCAATAGTTTTGCAATATTGACCAACGCACAAGTAAACGTCCTGTACTAACACTCAAATGCAAAATTCCCCTGTGTGATTGCCTATAGGCTTGGCTAATTCTATAGAGCCTCCATTCTTTTGTTGACGGAAATTCCCTTCTTGCTTATTGTGGGCCCAGTCCAGTCACCCTATTCTGAGACAACCCACAGTTATTTGGTTTCCATTTCATATGTACACACATGCTATTATCACAGAGCATCAGTGTCCCCATCCTTCTGAGATTTTCCCATATATCAGAATATCATTGAGGTATAGCAAAAACACTGATCGGTGCTTTGTAGTAATCTCTTCAAAAGACTTTCAGTTGTGTCTATTGCACTGCATAAACCTGAAACTAACACTTAAAGTCATCACATAAACTAAAGAAGTTCTCCACTTAGGGGCTTAATTTCAGTTGCCACACCCACACTGGGTCTCCTGTGGGAAACCAGACTGATGCTGCTGCAGTATTTTGGATGTGTTAAATTGCAGTAGTAGATACATTTCCTTGATAATAAGTTATAGTTGACTGGCATGCTTGAATTGCCATATCCTAGCTGTGTATTCATTAAGCCACAGCAGATCCTCTGTGCACCAGGTCTGGTGCTCTGCTGGCTGTGTTCCTGATCCACCTCTTTTCTGGAATTCTGATAAACTACTTCAGGGAAATAAATGGGAAAAGAAATAATGACGATTTTAGTGGGGTTAGTTTACTGCTGATTTCACTCCCTGAACGACAAAGTCAGGCATTTGTGAGCCAGCAGAAGGGAAGCACCCAGCTGTAGGGAGTGGAAACAGTACTGCTCCTGTTGGTTCCTTAGACGACAGATTGACTGAACTGTAATGTAACACTGGAACCTGATCACGTACCTGTGCTTACCAAACAGAAGAAAATGTATTTGCTTCAACTTCCTGTGAAAAGTTGCAGTGAGCAAATTCCCTTTGCTCATATCCTGTAACAGCTGGCCTTAAAAAATGGTGACTTCATTTTATAGCTCATATCCCCTGCAAGTTTTTTATTGTACACAGAAATATCTTTCCTGAGTTAAGAAAACAATTTCTGTCTCTTATCCAGAAATCCCTTTAATGCAAACGTGTAATGCTTCTGTGTTTAGTGCAGTACTGGAACAAGTCCAGTACAGCGGTGGGAACTATTACTCCCATCCCTCTTCTGGTTTTCTACTGTTCCAAGCCATTGTCAGTATCACTGGCTCACATTTTGCGGGAACAGGCTCTTCTATGCGGCACTAAGTGCCACTTTTTAAGAACTTTAATTAAATGAGCAAGGGTTAGTTCCTGTGTTGGATTCACAAGAACTCTAGAAATTATGATTTCCTAGGAACCATCAGTGTCAAGACAGATCTCATCTACTCTCCATTTTACGCTGGACTAAATAACTAATATATAGCTGACAAAATAAAAACAGGACAGCTTATCTCATGAAAAGCAGATGATGATTTCTCTAGACTGCATCTTTCAACAGGTGGAATTTGCAAGACGTATTTCCTGCCATTGACTACATTCTGATTAATGAAAGCTAAACCATCCTCTTTTAAAACTGTGTAAGTTCCTATCTAAATTCCAAAGGTTCAAGGTTCAAACTCAGCTTGGGGTGGGATCATGTTCCCCCTTGCTGTCTCCGCATGAATGCTGTAAGGTTTTGGAGCTGTTTATATTGTAGCCAATACAAACAATAAACTCTTGCCTTTGAGCCAATAGCCACTATTCTCATATATTTCACAGCTTCTAGTACATACTCAGTGGCTGAGCATGCACTGCAGAGGTTTCCAAGCTTTGATCTCATGCTTATATGCATTCTGAAGCTGGGTTTGTGCTTGGCGGAGTTTTTGCATGAGAGTTTCTCTGATGGGACGTCTGGAATAAGACAGGATGAAAGGCAAAAGAAGGCCCCAGAGACAGGACTAGATAAAAGATGGGGAGAAAGCACTTTGAGCCATCTATGGGCACTGGCAAGGAGAAGTGCTCAGCAGGAAACTGCATATGAAGCCTGCAGAAGGAAGCCCATAAAGGGTGAAGGATGAAGTGGACATGCGGAAGTGGAGGCAGGGATGACTGGAGATGGGACAGGGGAGATGGGCTGGGGTGGACAAGGAGTGTGAAGCAGGAGAGGGAAGGGGCAGGTGAATCACACCAGTCCAGGTGCGGTTCACATTGCTGTCTCACAACTACTCCTCACTCAGGACTTCCACGTAAAATGGGAATGTGAGTGGAGATGAACCAGACATGTACTGCTCTGCATCCAGTGCATACATTTGCCCTACCTGGTTGCTTCTAACTGTCATTCCTGTCCTACACTATCTTGTCTCCTCCTTCATGGAGCACAATGTCATGGTGAGTGGGTGGCAAATAGACCCAGAACCTCTGAATGACAGAGTCGTCTTCAGTGTGCCTATGGGCTTCACAGTTTTTTGGGTCCTCAGCAAGTCATCTTATGCCTCAGCTTCTAAGTGCAGAGCATGAGTTGGGGTGTGGAAAAAGCCTGTCATTTTTTTTCTTCTTCAGTAATAACAGTCCTAACAGCGGGGAGAGAAAGCAAAGGCGTGATTCAAATGAGTGGAGGAAGACTGAGTGACACAACAGAACAACAGGCATATATCTTTAATAGTTTTTTTGCAACCATTTTCTCCCTTAAAAATACCGGAACTTGACAGAGCTGTTTCTTTTGTTGTTGTTGTTGTTTTGCATTACTGTTGGTTTCCCTGGATTTTTTAGAAGTAGAACTTTCACTTTCTTTAGTTAGCTAATACTATAATGAATCTCTTCCTCTCTTGCAGTGTTGTACTTCCGTGGCAGTCAGCTTCCTCTCAGGGGGCTGTTTCTCTTCTGCTGTCTATTCACATTCTTTGTGAAATCCAGAATACCTTCCTACATTTGTAGTTTCTACTCATTGATTTTTTACCTGCAAGACCCTGGCTGTCTGAGTGCCTTCAGACTGTACTACTGCCAGCTCACCCTGGAAGACATGGTTCTTTGTATGTCTGCAGATACCAATACCATAATAACCCTTAAATGTTCTGCATGTTCCATTGGCGGTCCTTTTTCCTACCCAGGTTCTTATCTGTCTGCTACCCAGGTTACACTGATGAACGTTACAACCATGAGTGTCTGAATATCTCAGGATATTTCTAGACCACGCAAGCTTTTCCTGTCTGTGCTCTAAGATGGCTGCGTATCTGAGTCCAGGAAGTCACTTAACTGTATTTTCTGTGGGAATATGACTAAACTAATAAGATTTACTGAAAGGCAGGATAGATCATTTTGACCACAGCAACAATGTGGTTTCCAGATTGAGGATAACTTCTTCTGGCCAAGTTGGAGCACAAACAGCAATCTGGTATCTGTCCTCACCTTGCTATATAAACAAAACTTCAGACTTTTTTCTGGGTATATGTTCTGTATTGTGATTTGAGCCGAGTTTCTCAAATTTGCTCTGTCTTGGCTTATTTAAGGTATGAGACTAAGCTGAGCCAAATTAGCTACCTCATTTGGGGTCCCTTTCTTCAGAGACTGGTGTGTTTTTTTGTTTTTTTTTTGATTCAATCTGAGGTATCCTTCCTATGTTCCTTTAAGTTTCTTTGAGTTAATGATGAGCTAAAGACTGTCATAAATGTCTAGCCTGACTCAGCTCCTTTGGCCTGTTTTCAGGCAGCTGACTTCTGTGGTGTTTTGTGATCCTCAAGTTTCTTTCTAGAGGCACCTTTCTAGATCTTTAAGGGTGTTACAGATCACCTTTATTTATAAGCTCCAAGATGACCAGACTTCACCTGCTTCTACTGCCAGGAGAATATTCACCAAATAGCTGGTTGTTTCTGGCCAGCTCACCAGGCATCATCCCCACTTCTGAAAAGAAGTGCTGCAATAGAGCTTTCCAGTCTGTCAGTAAAAACTGCAGTCAAATCCAACCAACATTTTTCTTCTGTTTGACTTTTTATGTCCTTCATCTGTTGATGCAAAACCTTCAGATGCCATCTTATTGCATTTTTTTTTGTTTGCTAACTTTCATTCCTGGGAGGTGCTCCACTGCAGCTCCATCTGGCCTCCACATGAAAATGAGCTTAAATGTTCTTGAATTTGATACCAAGGTGGGGATTTAGGTCTCTGTGGCGTGCCCAAAGTCCAGCAAAGGCCAGGGGCAAATCAAGAACCTATGTCTCCACAGCTGAGGGGTGTCTTAGTTCCTTGCTGATGAGCAATCTTTTGACTTTTCTTCTGTGAGCAGAACACTTGACGTTCAGAGGGAGAGCTTTGTTCCTCTGCCTCTATCTAGTCTAGAAATGGCTTTGGAGATTTGTTCTTGCATGAATTAAATTATTAATGAGTTAATTTCTTTCTTTCTTGTCCTCTTATTTTTCATTGTGTCCCATGAGGTGGAATGCCTCTGAGGAGGCAGCCCTTTCAATCACAGCCAGCTGGAACTAACTTGAAGGAATACTTTGGAGAGACAAACACCAACAGGATGCTGAGGTAAATGTATTCCAGTTGCTACGAAGGTCTTTCAGGCACTTAAAAGTGATACAGGGCCACCTTCAGGCAACTGGATCTGAAGAGGCATTGTGAAATGACTCTCAGTCTTTGGGGAATACAAATATCTCTGACATTTTGTCATCTTCTTTGTCTAAGAAATATTTTGTAGTCCCTAGGGGGAAACTTTATTGTTCCAGTTTACTTCAGGGTTCTGATCATCCACATTACATACATATTAGTTCCCTCCAGGGCTTTCATTTGGAGCAAACCAACTTTTCCCATCTGAGACAAAGCATGGGCACAGCTTAGGCTCTAGGGTATTTTCCCTCCCTTCAGGGGGTGTGGATATAGCCAGTCTGCTCTTGAAAGAGCCCTGGAACAGCATATATACAACCTAGTCTGCACCAGTTGATATTGCAGACTAGCATTTACCCCATGGAAAAGATCACAAAGATAATGTAAATGTACTTGTGAGGGCTGTTTATCACTCGCCATTATCTGCTTGGTGCAGAGAGATGTCATGGGAAATAGCTGTACAAAGGTAGCTGCCATTGTGTCACTGCCTCAGATGAAAGAGGACTCTGATTCCTGAATGGATGCTCTACTGTACTCCAGGTCAGCTGTACTGTACTCCATGACAGAGTGATGCCACTCTGTCATCATTACAAGAGAAAAGTAATGACCGAGTTTGAAGAACATAAGCCACCATCTATGTTTCTGGTATTTTGTAAGACTCAAACACTACAGGCTCATTTTGTTTAGATTCTCACAAGATTTCATTCTATTTCTCCATTAAATACTCCAATATTTTGGTTCCAGCTCACAGAAATTAGGAACCATTGCATCAAGCCTTTCCTGGAGATGAGTTTGTGTAAGACTCAGCATACAGGGTAGCAGCATTCCCTTACCTGTATTCTTAAGGTCTGAAAAGAAACTGCTCTTAAATTTAATAGGCAAAATTAAGGAATTCTGAAAAACTCCAGCAAAGTGGGAGGGCCACTTAAAGAATGTTCATTGTAATATAGTTCGCAACCACAATTCCCATCCCATGTCTAATCTGACAGTTGTGAATTTTTGCAAAGGGTGTGTGTGTTCATGTGTGTGAAGTGGGAGACGAAGGGAGACAAAGAATGGATATCACGAGAAACTTTCTCCTGAGTATTATCTGCCCTGTGAACCACTGCTTGACAGCAACAATCGTCATGCCTGCCAGAAACAACATCGTTTACTGCTCACTTAGTATTGTCACGAAGAAAACAGATTTTGTCCCGCCCAAGGAGAGTACGCCTCTGATCTGTAAGTCATCTGTAGTAATTAGTAGTAAATCCCAGTCGAATATGGATTCCATTTGTCTTTTGTGCTATTTTTTGCTTGGCAATATATGCACACTACTGAGTTTCATTTCCCAGAAGCACAAAAGCTCTTAATTCTCTTGTGAAGTCCAGTGATTCATTTCCAGGTAAGTGGAAAGCAAATTTTTAGACTATGAGACATACAGAACAGCTTTTGAAATGTGGGTAATTATAGGTTTTCTTCAGAGTACAAATGATATATATGGTACAGAAACATAAGAAATCAAAGTCTGTTCCTCACTAGGCAAATTTTGATGGGCTCTGGATCAGGACATTATGAGCTTCCATGCTTTTGCTCTCATCCTTGCTGCTTCCCCTAAAGGCTTGACCCTATCGAAGGTCCCCATCGATATAAGTCAGGGCAGGATGCAGTCCCAATATTTTGTGGGGGTAGCTACTTTTTCACAGTTGCCAGGACTGTGTCCTGTGAAAAGATGCTCCTCCTTCAGCCATGATGAGACAAGCTGCTTCCCCGTCTCCAAATCCTCTTGGGGGAGGATTGTGGGGCTGGAGCTGGAGGCACACATTCCCTTTTTGCCGTAAACACTCCGTTTTCTCTCCTGTTCTTGGAGCCCAGCTGGTTGGCATCTGGGAAACTGAGGCTGGAGGGCTGGAAGAAGCAAAAAATACTGTGTGGAGAATGTAGGGAATCACAGAGAGAGGTAGGAAAAGCTAAATCTTTTCCCCAATAAATCCCATTCTTCCTTACTTGTTGCAGAGCGCTCCAAAACCAGTCCTGACGACTTAGCCTGGATTTCAGTGCACGCTGCTTCTCTGCACCATTACCTTTTTCACATTTCTATGCAGTTACCTCAGGCTTCCCTGACTTCATGTAAGGACATACGAGATTTCATACTGAGTCAAATCAAAGGTTGTACTCTGCTTGTACTCTGTCTTCAACAGGTACCTCTGCAGATAGTCAGGACAATGCCTATTTTGCAAGAACTTGTAGTATCTCTGGAAGGGTTTTTATTTTACTAATTTACCTGTCTTTTTTTGAAGTCATGTAAACTACTCAGATTTTCTGTTTCTTGAGGCAAGGGACTCCACAGTTTAAGCAGGTGATGTGTGAAGCATCTGTCTTGGCTTTAAACCTGTCACCAGCCGCTATGCCGTTCACCTCGCTCTAGCTGTCGTCTAGATCCTGTGTCTAAAGGGACAATGATCAGTTTCTCTATAGTTATTTTCTCACACTCCTTATGCTTGATTGACCTCTATGTTACCTTCCCCGATCTTTTTGCCAGTTTGAAGAATACAGATTATTTAATCGTTCTTTATATGGAAATCCCTTGAACTGTATACAGTGTTCAAAATACGAGTGCTTCATGAATTCATACAGTGGTGTAGTGATGTTCTGTCCTGTTCTCTGTTCCCTACCTGATAATGTTGACAACTACATGCCTGTTTTTAACCAGTACTAACTAAGTACTGAACTGTTGACAATATGGAACTGTTAGAAATCGGAGATCTCATTCCTTAGTGCTTATGGCAATATCAGAATTTAGTACTATATAAAAAGAATAATGCAGCATTATGGTCTGTGCAGACCCTGCTTCTTGTAGACTGGACAGAAGAGAGAGAGGCTTCATTATTACTTCTTTAACTAAGCAAAATCAGAAGAAAAAAAATAAAAGACAACTGTTGGCATTTCCCTTCTATTAGGCAGGCTTTAGTAACACTTCCACGCGTGTTAATATGCCCCTGCGCCAATCTTCAGGGAAGACCCACCCAGAGGATGTTCACTCCTTACCTGGATGTTTGTGTGGTAGGGGAGGTAGATTGTCGTACGTGGTGGCACCCATGCACTGTACGGACTGTTATAACTCTGTGCTCGTTAGATAGTCAGCTTTTAAGGGAAAGTAGGGCTGAATCACCAGTCCAAATCACTTCTATCTAGAGCAGGCTGTATGTGACTATCATATATGGACTATAATACTTTTCTGGTAGCTTTAGAAAAGTTTTGTAATCTACTTATTATGGTAGCTTTTTTTTTCATGAGTCTAACGAGTTACTGCGAGCCAGTACAGGATACTGCAAGCAGTTAAGGTTTCATGGTAGGGGTGTTGATGGTGGTGGTGGTGTCAATGGTGGTGGTGGTGTAAATGGTGTTTTCCGTAGCTGTGAAGTTAGGGTTATTTTTTCCCACACATATCACTTTATTTATCAGCATTGAATATCACTTACCATTTTATCACCAGCTGCTTGCTGTTGTGAAACCCATTTGTAATTTGTCATATTCAGCTTGAATACCTTAGGTTCATCGGAAAATGTTTTATATCGGTAACTAGATAATTTGTGAGCATATTGAACAATTGAGAAACCAACACATGCTCCCTCTACAGCAGTAAAAATTTACATCAAAATTTCTTATTAAATTACTGGATAGCTTTTCCATGCCCTCTATCTCATCCTCAGTTTTTTGAAGATATCATTGTCTTCAGATTGCTTAATAGCACAGCTGGGGCCAAAAATTAAAACGGTGGAATGGCGTTGCACTGACTTGCAGTTAGCCATGGAGCGCTCCAAGGGGAAGTGCTCTGCGGTGAATAATATGTCTCCCTGTATCTATTTCTTAATTTATGTAAAGTAGTGTTTACTTTGGATTAGGCATTCTCCTTCACCTTTTGAGCTGTGATTTTTATCAAGCATTTCTTAACAGCTGTATAGGTGTAGTATTTATTTGATTAATTGTGAAAAACTGAACACAGCATTCAAATCATAATAACCAGTAAGGAAACAATAGACTATGTGTTGGGCCTGGACTGAAGTCTTGTTGCATTTGGGAGTCTGATGGGGGAATTTCAACCTGTGTTGAAACGTACTACCACAATTGTGTGGTTCCTGTGAAACTGTATAACAAAATTCTCCATGCAATATCCAGGATGCTTAGTTATCTGCTTGGTGGGGTTTTTTTCTTCTTTTTCCAGCCCCTCATTTGTTTGTTTATTCATTCCTTGACATCTTTCAGTCTCTTTGATTTTCAAGACGGACCATTTTGAAAATTCTCTGGGTACCATTGCTCTGTGTGTTTTCAAGACCTGGTGGGACTTGTCAGCAGTAACTCGGCCTCTCTTTCCTCTGAAAAGTGACAAAGAAAAGAAGAAACAGAAGTGTTACTCAAGTGCTCTTGGTGCACTTGAGTACTGACCGTTATGGTATGATGGTTTGGAAGTTACCTTATCCAGCAGCTAATTCAGCAGCGTGTGAAGCCAGGTGACTGCTAATGTGTGTTTGAGCTCTTGTACTGACTTTTTGTACTGCCCCATCTCCAGAATTTGGGAACTGCACGAATCACCTTTTGGGTCTGACAGAAAACAGGAGAGGGAAGAGGGACTCCCATCCCCCTGTGCAATAATAAATGCAAAGCAGGGGCTTGAGGCACAGTCAGGAGAAAAAAAAAAAAGGCTGGAAATACCCTCCAGGGACTAAGGAGACTGAACCTCAATGCAAACTTGTTATGACCAACACCCCAGGACTGATGTGTCTCTGAGCTGCCTTTGCCTGGCATCTCAGTAACTCATGGGAAGGAAGGGCAGTCCCTTGGTCAGAGCCCAGGAACTGGCCCCTGAATATATGGCTGTGCTGTGGTACCCGTGAAGGCAGACCTGCAGTGTGGGTGGGAGGCACTCTCGGGCAGGTGGGGAGCGCAAGATTTTGGCCGAGTGTGCTGAAAATATACTGCAAAACCCGGGGCTTGGGCCAGCTTGCAGACCGAGAGAACCTACTGTGTGCCAGGAAAACGTCTCCGAAGCATTTATTTGGAAAACAGGATATATAATAGGTACATGAAATACTCTACATTCCTGTTCTAACATGCGTTTCATAAAGCTAACACATGTGTATGCAATGTCAATTAACACATGAGGTGCAGGGAGCAGACCCAGGTGAGACTCTATTTGGGCTGTTGCTCATTCCAGAGGAGATCTGTTCATCCTGAGGTGGAGGGATTAGACTGGGTGTGACTTCCCTGCTGCTTCACTGGAAAAGAAATACGGATTCATAAAAGCAAATGAAAGCTAATTACCGATTAATCAGTTATACTGTGGTGCTTCATGATGTTATTTACTGGGAATTATTTTGCCCATGAAAAGCAGTGGTGGCTTTGCCATGATCGCTGGGGCTTGGTTGCATTCTCCATAAATGTGACTCCTCTTGTTTCCCTAGAGTTACTCTATATATAACTTTCAGAGAAAAAATAGGCACACGGTCATGAATCATCATTAAAGTCTTTGCAAAGCTTGACATCCACAGTTCCCTAATATTTTTCTGTCAGGGCAGCTAAGTAAATTTTTCAGATCCTTTTTTTTTTTTTTTCATCTCTCTTCAGACACCTATTTCCTACCCACTTCTATCTACTGTAGATCCCCCTCAGCAGTTTCCTTCTGTTTCACCTCCAGGGTTGCCAAAACATTCTTCCAATCTGAACATGACACCACGGTCAGAGCAGCAAGTACCGCCATTTTTTACCTCACAGTTTTTTAACTATGAATTTTTTACATACTTTACTTATTAATACAGCAACATCAGACCCTGCGAGAGGTCCTTCCACTTTGCAAAGACAAAAATAGGGAAGTGAATGCAAGTTTGTAAATGCTTTTTTTTCATATAAAAATCTCAATTACACTTAGATGCAAGGGAAATAAAGGAAGAGTACTAAAATGATACATAAAAGAGAGGAATGTGTATGAAAGGAATGTACAACCTATGACTAATGTGGTACCTTTTGAAAGAAAATACAAAGGATATATCTGCTGTCAAATTATCCCTTCCTATGAGGTAATGAGTGAGGTATGAATGGCAGAGGCAAGATTTCAGGGACCACACATGTGCACAGATTTCTAAGGAGGGGGAATTGCTTGATTGTGAATCCTGACTTTGAAAGTGACTTGGCTTTACTGCATTGGTTTTCCTTATTACAGGGGTATTAGTTTGTATTAATACTTATCCTATTACTGCACAAAGAATTATCTCCTAGTCTGTTCATAGTGTCCTTGGGTCCAGACATGCAGACCAAAGACTGGCTTCCACCTCTGCACCCTCTCTCACCCTTCTCTTCTCTTAGCTTTCATTGGGGAAAAAAAAAAAAAAAGCCCGTAGACACGACATTGTTTTATTGCATTGTGATGACATGCTTTTGTTCCCCGCTTTATTTTGCCAGGGATATTCAAATATTTATTTTGCTTTACAAGTTCCTTGTGGTGAGAAACTGGCTTCAGAAGTAGTTTCTGCATTTTCTTCTTATCGGTTATCTATTTTACTGTAGTAATTTGTTATCTGTTTTACTTTAGTCATTTGCATCCTCCAACAGTTTATGTGGAAAGACTTAATTTGTTGTTGGGTAGGAAGAGGGACATAGTACCAGCGTTTGTCTTTCAGGTGAATTTTAATTTATTCAAAGTTGTGTTTCAGAATTGCTTCACTCAGGCAGGAATATAATAGCTGAAATCAGTCATCTTTTCTTATCTCTTTCATTATCTCTTTCCTCATTTTTTTTTTTTCTAGGCCTCCCTAAAAATTGTTCCAGTCCTTAATCTGTGTTAATTTCAGGCTAAGTTAATGGACTGACTTTTAACAGGAGCTTCACCAGCATTAACAACCATTTGGATGTAAATTCTCCTTCCAGAATTTGATTTTTACCTTCAGTCAATTGCATAAGAGGATGATGCTTTGGGGTGATTCCAGGTGATTTCAAGGAGACAATATGAGCAAGAAAATGATGCCAGAGATTTCAGAGGGAGAATTCATATAATCAGTGCCTGTGGCACGGTGGCTGTGCCACCACAGGGAGCAGCCTATTGCTGTGTCCAGGTAATTATGTTACTTCCTTGGCTCCAATGGCTGCATGCTATGTCGGGGAGCTGAGACTCGGCATGAAAATGACAATAACTGAGGTTGTGATCTGACACACAGCCCATTACAAAACTGCTGATCCTTGGCTGCTTCCCAGTTACAACACAGCTTGTTTTCATTGTCAGAAGAGGGAAACTCAGGAAGAGTAAACGAGCTAATTCTAAAAGCACAGCCTGTCCCCGGTTTCCTATAAGGAAACTAGGCAAAGGTAATATGGACTGTAATCTCTGTAAGTTTGTTCAAAGTTGGGAATTTCCACTTGACAAGCACTTCTGAAAACTGGTGCAATAGTCATGAATGATGAATCCTGTGAAGAATAACAACAACAGGGACGACATTTTCCAGTAAGGCTGTCGTGATAAGACCCCGTCAGCCAGTGCTGGGAACCTCTGACAGAACTAGAGAGCAACACGGTGCGGCAAAGGGAGAAACTACCGCAATCCGGCAAATGCCATTAGTGTCAATCACCTCTCATGTGGGTGTGTGAGGAAGCCTGACTTCCTCTTCTCTGCTGGTTATGGGTTATTTTGGATGAGAACACCCCTTGGAATTTGCATAGATAACACCAAGCACACTCTGGCCTTTGCAGGCTGGGATCTTTCTGTGCTCCCCGAGGGACTGCCGCCACTCAGGCTGCCCTCATCGGAGTGGTCATCACTGGTTTGCTGTAGAACGCAAAAAAAATCACTGCACCTAAGGAGGGCACAGGTCAGTTGGGAAGGTCTAAGTCACTGTTTTTTTTGCCATGCTAACCAACCCTGTTTTCAGACAGTTAGCAGCTACTAAAATTGCAAGATTAACGAAATTAAATTACAAAACATTAAAGCCCACTAGAGGTTTTATTTTTCTTAATACTATCCCATGAAGGTAGCAAGATAAGGACCTCCAGAGGAGGTCAAGGATATAGTATTCCAATGCCCTGGATATTTGGGACATCTGGAATAACAGGAAGAGGCTTTAAGTGTCAATCTAGCTTATACCTTTCTGTTGGAAACCAGCCCTTCCAGTAGGCTTCTTTCTGCAGGAGGTAGGTGGAAGGCTTTGCGGTGGCCAGCCTGGTGGTTACCCAGTCACATTTTACACTGCTGAGATTCTAAATTGGAAATTTGTGGGTTGCCAGTGGATCAGGAACACATGGAGTTGCTGCTCTTAAGCTGCAGTAAGGAAATCCTGTAATAGTTCAGTTTTCCATAGAGCTCCAGGGGTCTCAGAGATCTGGGCTGCTGAGGATGGTCACGCTGAATGAACTCCAATCTGTCTGGTTTATCACCGCTCCTCTCCACATGGATGTTAAGGAAATGAACCAGCATTTTCACTTTTAGTTGAGAGAATTAACCAGCATTTTCACTTTTAATGAGGCATAGTAAGTATGAAAGTTGAGAAAGGGATAAATCACAGACTGGATATGCTCTGTTTGCTGTAGATGTTTGCTCTTTTGCAGGCTGGCTCATGCCAGATTGTTGGATAATGACACCCCGATCTGAATTATGGAAATACTTAACAGGAATTTATTGCTGATATGGAGCCACAGGACTGTAAGCAAATCAAAGGTGATAAGAAATGGCTACTTCCTCTTTTGAGTGAACTTCTCGGCTTTCATGTGTTTGCTGAACTAATTATGCGGTCCTAGGCATTAAAATGTTATTCCTTGGCTAATGTACTGTCTAATGACTTTTTGGGAAAATAATTACCTATGACTACATCACTCTGATTAGATCTATCTGAAACATCAGTGACAAATTTATGCTAAATAAGAAAGGCTTGCAATTTTTTTCCAGCTCTTGAATCATGACAGAGTTGATCACAGTTATAATATAAATTTCAGTTTTGATATAGAAATGAAAAGTAGGATTTTTTTTCCTAACAGAAAACTCATTTGGGGTGTACTTTCTGATCAGTTGTTCTGGTCAGGAGTCCTCTCTGAGCCAAAAAGATTTATAGTAGAGCTTTTCATAAAGGACTGTGCCCCTTAATGTTATTTGTTATATAGGGTTAAAAAGGAAGGAGTGTCTTGTGAGCTTCTTTTTCAAGCAGCAGCAGAGCCAGCTCAGCAGCAGAAGAAACTTTACAGTTTTTGTGCAGATACAAGCAGTGAAAAGTCCTCCGGGGACCAGGAAATAAAAATAGAGGATAAGGCCATATTCATATTATTTAACAGACTCTTTAAGATCCAAGTACAACATGCTGGTGTTGTGGTATAGCTAGAAGTGCCCGTGAAGTGAGGAAACACCTGCCTTTCTGAACAGGCTTCTGTAGAGAGAATGTGGGTTTATAGAGCAGGGATAGGCGGGCACAGCCTTGGTGACCAGAGTGTGGGTGTCACTGCGCTGTCACCCCCGGGAATGTTCCCTCTGGCATCACCAGCCATGTGCTGTCCAAAGGGCTTTTAAGGGATGGGCTCAGGTAGTCAGTCGTTTGGTGCGCTATATCTGTGGTCTGTGTTCGTCTCTATTCCTGCAGCTAATTCCAGTAAGGAGCTGCCTCCTGCAGCTGGCATTTCCTCACCAAATGACAGGGTTATTTACAGAAATTCTTCCTTCTGCTCTCTCATGAGCCTATTATCTCCACTTCCTTGTTTACTTTTACTCCTTTCTGTGGAGTAAAAGGAAAGATAATCAATTTTTGCCTTCTGTCAAGTCTCAAAAACTGTTGTTTTTTTAAAATGGGAAGCCCTGACTTTATTTTTTTTTTTAGAAAAAAAGATATATATAGAGAGAACTATTTTCATTCTGAAAACTCTGAATTGCAGGAAAACCTGAGACATTTCAAGCCCTCTATCTAGTAGCTGTGATTTAGTTTAAATAATAGTGGAAGATATGTGGACTCAGGGGTGATAAAACGGAATTACAGAGACAGTCTTGGATTGGTAAAATGTTTGCATGTATGGGGATTATGGGGATGAGGAAGAGGTGAAGATGAGTTATTTGACAGCATGCTTTGTTACCTATACAATATAATGAACAAATATTACAGCCTGTGTTTAGCCATATGCCTCTCATGTTCAGTTTCATCTAGCTCATGATTGTTCCCATGCCAGCAGAGCTATATCGTAGTCAGTCACTTTCCTTTCTTATTAGCTTTTAAAAAATGCCTAGATTAATTTCCTTTTTAGTAGCTCAAGGACCATCTAACCTATGAGCTCAGCTGGGCAACTCCTTGTTTTACCTTACAAAATTTTTGCGATCTCACTTCTTCCTAGAAACCAAAGTACCTCTCTGTTACCTAATTCCTAGCATGAGCTTTGCCAAGCTTGTTTTTGGTTATATCATCAAGGCAGTGCACCTCGTGATACTTTTTTCTGCATATTTTTTTCTGGTTGCCCTCTTTGCCAAAAAGGGGACCTTGAGGTCAAAACATGCAGAGTGTAGCAACAGCGGCCAACACATGGCCGGTGAGTGTCCTGGCGTGGCCTTGCTGCACAGCTCCTCGTGGGCTCTACAGCCCGTCGTGGGCTCTACAGCCCCGTGGCTCTGTAGCTAGCAATCATACGACTTTGTTGATGAGCACGGCAGATCTGGCAGCAGATAAGGGATTTACAATGAGGGATTACGCACGTGAATAGGCATTGAGACAGTCAATGATGGGTGGGAGGCAGCGTCTGTGGTGTTGAGCAGAGCTGGCAGTAGGAGGCCGCAGGATTAATAGGCATTTTGGGTGATGCATAAGAGAGGGCGATGCGCTGGTATGCTGGGGATTTTGGAGGTTGGCTGCAGGTGCAGGTGCAGCTTGTTGGGTGTTGAAGCAGTCTGGGGAAACAGGGGCTTGTTGCTGGAGGTGGATGTCTATGTCTGCCTGGCCCTGCCCCAGGTCCTCCCACCCCAGGACACTGGGCTAGGTCCTACTGTGCATGAAAAGAAGAAAAATTCTTCTTCATTTAATTGACAGAAGATGCTATCACACAGATCTGAAATGATTTCACACTCATTACATTGTTTATTGCTATTCCTCGGAACCATGATCTTTTGTGAGGAGTCACCAGTCAGCCAGGCTAAGATTTAAACATAAAAGAGCTTAAAAAAAGGTGATTCCTCAGGGTGTTTCCCAGTAGATTACAAACCTGTATCAGCAAGATTTTGTACAGTCTTGGTTATAGTAATTAGTGTTTCCACTAAGACAATGAAAATAACATGCTTGTACAGAGCTGGAATTTGGCTGTGAAACACCAGTCCATCTCACAGATTTATTGGTCTATAAAAACTACAGGCATAAAACCAGTCCTCTTTTGAGTTTTTATGAAATCTATTAAAAAAATCTAACACTATGAAAACGTGATATAATTTGTGACATCCCTTAAGTTACCAAAAAAAGACTGAATCAGGGCAAACCAACTCAAATTTAAACGTGTTGTCTATGCTGCTGCCAAAAATATAAAATCATGCTTGAGTGTCACAGCCTTATTTTATGGCACATGCCTGAAGATAAATTTTATGGTTCAGATAAGGCCTTTTGAAAATAGACATTTATGAATCTTTTATTATAGGACACTCTTCACTGGGCACCACTGTAATAAAATCATATCTCTGCAAAATAGATACTGTCAGTTTGACTGTTACCATGCAACAGAGTATTGTTTCAAAGGCTGGCCAAAAACCATGCGCAAAAATGCTCTACTTTGGAACAGCAAAGGTTTACATTAGCCTTTGTGCAGAAATTGTACATTCCCTTCAGGTCCAGTTGATCTAAATTTGAAAGTGAGATTTTGACATTGGAAAGTTTTGGCGTTAGAGAACCTGAGAGCTACAATTCTCCAGATCACGAGGAGTTCCCAAAATCGTTAATGAACCATTGTTAAACATGTTATTAGAACTTGAAGGATGCTACTGCTGATAAATGCACAAGGGCAAAGGAGAGAGGCTTTGATCATCCACTCTGTTTAGTTGTAGTTTCACTCCATGGCTCTCATTTGGCCCCCTCCTATCTGCTGTAGCTAGGAAAAGCCCAGGCATAGTTCTGGAGACAGTTCACTCCAGGCTCTTTTTCCAAAAAGCAGTATGTATGAGACCATACATGGTTGCAATGCATCACCAGGTGAAGACCATGCTGTGGAAAGAGTCTAGCTGTGCTGATGCAAGCAAGACAGGATGTCCCATTCGTTTGCATGGTCGGAAAACATACCCCAGCTGTCCGACTTACTAATATAGATGTGGTCAGTATTTCATGGCAATCAGCATTATGGTTTGCTGCAGTAAATGTAAAAGGAAAACACTATGATGCTGTTTAAACATGATAGGTTCTTCTTTGCTGTAATGTCTTTCAAGATGTTTTTAGTGCAGTTAAACAGAACCCGGTTTCAATCCCAAGCAAAATTCCAAGATTTCAACATTTGTTTTTGTTACACGTGAAGAAGAAACGTGAGCATGTAGTTAATCACAGAACAGATGTTCCCACAAAAGTTTAATTAAAAATCTAAAAGTTTTTCTGCTGTTTTTAAAATCTAAATGAAATGTTATCATAGTCCACAATCAAAAGAATCCACTTTGGTTTACTGAAGTGAGCCCAAATGATTCATTTTCAGGTCTTCACCTTCCATCATACACCCAGCATAATGAAGTAATACGACTATGTAGAGTGATCAAAAGAAAACATGTATTCACAATGAAAAATGTAGGGATTGAGAAGCCTCTAATCTAGTAGCCAGGGCAACAATTTGGCTGACAATGGGATTCTTCTGATCAGGAGTAGACATCTACTGCTGAGCTGGTTGTCTGCTCTCTTATTATAGTCACTGGAAAGAAATAGACACTTTGGAAAGTGCACAAGGTTCAGTTTCTGAATGTAACTTAACCACACAGACTGAACTAATGAGCTAATTCTACGTCACTTTAATGAGTAGAAACAGGCCTTTTGGGGTGAAATTCTTTGCCAGTATTTGCTTCAGAGAGAGAGAGGAAAGGACCCAGAGGCAGGCACAAAACATAGTCAACTTGCATTTTGTATTTCTTTATACTTGGGTAAATTTCTCATGGGTATTTTACTGACGGTATTGCCTGAGAGACAGACATTCTCTGCAAACTCCCCCAGCAAAGGAGTCAGAAGCAGCCCAGAAAGCCCGTGAATGATCTCTGTAGCATAGCTCAGAATAATCAGTATAAGTAATGATTGACAATGACAATGAAGTGAGAAGCAGTCAGAGTTTTTCTGAATGCCAGGACGTAATCAAGCTTTTGAACTCATGCATCTGGCATCAGATCACTCTGTGCTGCAGTTATTAGAACAGTCTGGTGAATAACTCAATCAGGCACTTCTTTAAACATCACAAGTGATCAGGCATAGATTCTCAACAGCAAGGATTTTTTTTTTGTACTTACTGCAGGTTTGACTTGTTTACAGGACTAACGAGAAAGAAATGTAAATGTTTCTGTTTCTGAGGAGCCCAGGGTTAGGAAATGCCTATACCGGTGTCTTCTGGACAATGGAGCAATCGCTGTAGGCTTGCTCTCAGCTCCTTCTGATTGCTATGGCTCTTTCCAAAATCAGAGGGGAATCCTGAGACGTGACCCAACCCACACATTCTGTACCCCATTCTGTTGTCAGAACGGAGATGGGAGGAAATGCACCCTATCAGCCCTCAACCTAAAGCTAGATGGTTGCTGTGATCTCTTTTTTACTAATCTTAGCTATGTTAATTATCATCAGCAAAACCTTGATAGGCAGAATTACCAGGCTTTATGATGAGCTTTTCCATCTGTAAGAGACCATCTGACACTGTGTGACCTACTGCAACTCTCCACTCCAAACTACTCTCTTGAGATGTAAGAAGCACTGAAGCATTCTGGTCCTAGCTCTGAGCACACTATGTTAGTAGATCCTGACTACATTGTTTCTACCTGGACAAGGTATTTCTTAAAAATCCATTCTGCTGAAAGTGATTGGAGAATCTTTGCTAACCTAAAAAAGACCAATTATGTTCTTCCCCAGGGCTCACAAGTCCCATATATAAATAGTGGCCTAAAATCTAGGTGCCGGATAATATCCCATTCTGTATCTTTTGGATCATACATTTTAGCTGTCTCCTTGGGTGTGGCTATGGCCATAATGGAGGTGGAGGCTATGCCGATCTCCAACTGTTTAGGAACTATTCAAAAGGATGGTAGGTTGCATAAACAGGTCTTACAAGATGATCAAGATGGACTTAGTTTTGAATGTGAGAGTATTTTTAGCATTTTTAATGGACCATTTTCTGTCGATGTTATGCTATTTATATTTTTTTTGATATGCAGTGAAACAGAGCGTCAGAGATGTCTCAGCAGTATCAGTGAAAAAAAGACATTTGAAAGAGCAAACCTAAATCTCTGATGACACGTTAATTTACAGAAGCCTCTGGATTTAATAGCTGGCAAAGCACTTCTGTAATCACTGTTCTCCTTCACTTCTGAATATTATGAGTTGCTGTTTCTGCTGTTGCTCACAGCAGAAAATACCTCAAAGGGCTTCCCTTTTGAGGGATTTTCTCAAGGTGACTTACATTACAGTAACTGGAGTTTTTCAGACTGTGCTGCCTAATCGTGTCTGCCTCGTTTTCCTCAGCAAGGGAACTGCTGTCTTATAGGCACAGGCTGTCCTTTGTGCCCCCATCCTGAAGTGTGAACCACCACACTGTGCACGCCTACTACGCATTGATATAGGCAGCCATAGATATATAAATATTCACACTGTTATCTCTCAAATATACACAGCAAAAAGACTGCAAGGCCAGGTACAAGTGCCACGCATATACCAAAAGCACAGTTCCACACGCTCACAGCTAAAATGACTTTTCACTTCTAAAACTGCTTTCCTTTCATAATCCCATTGCTCTCTCGCAGCCCAGGGTGATGGTAGCTCTGGTATCTTCACTCATGTAACTCTTCTGCCAGGGGCTGCCTGGCAGAAAGGAAAGCGTGATTCAGCCCCTGGGCATCCCTAATAAATAAGCAGAGGCACACACTGTTTTGCACTCCCATGCAGAACTGTGGGGAAATTAAATGAGGAAATTAAGCCGAGCTCTCTAGGCTTTGAAGAAAAGGTTTTTCCTCAGTCATAAACAATGAACTATACAAATACATGTAAACAAAGGGAACATGAGGGGAGAGAAAAAAATACATGTAATGAATATCCACAAAGGCAAACTACCACCCCCAAAATATAGTAGTGCCAGGCCAAATCCAAGTTTTATCCCTCTGAGAGTGGAAGCAGGATATCGTGGCTCACCTCAGACAACCACAGCAGCCATCACCTTTTGTGGTCATTGATCCGGGAGACTGCGACCTCTGCTCTTGAAGTTTATTTTCCAGGTCACGGCTGAAAATTAAGGCCTGGATTTTCTTGGAGAACTGCCTGAAATTCTTTTTCTGTAAGCCAGTTGCCAGTGAATAAGGAAAGCCATCCTCACCTGTACCTGTGCTGGGTGACATAAACCCTGAATGGAGGGTAAGTCATTTGAGCAAATTGTTAATGTTATATATGACAAAGAGTATAAAAGAATATGAGAAGAAGAGCAAAAATATTTGTTTGATGTATGAACCAGCTTCCCAATCCAACTTTTTCCACTGCAAATGACGAACGATAACCCCCTTCATATGAGCTATTAACCAGTAACTTTTCCATGGTAGAGGTGTTGTAATGTTGCTTTGTTTTCTGTCCAATATAGAAGTAATGGGGCATCTTTGCTGGGTTTCTAGGAAAGGGGAATTAAACTGTGGCTCTCTTAGCTCACATACAGGAATTTTAGTGGCAGGGGAACCGTCTTTCAGGGTTTTTATTTTACATGGTGACTGGAAATTACGTAGACAACTTCATAATCAACTCAGAGAGGATTTAAACTTTGGAGTTCCTCTTTTGCATTTCAGCAGCAGCAACAATTTCTCTGTGTACCTTCCCACATAGGTTACATTTTGAAATGTCTCATGCACCACAAGTTCCTCATATGGTTTGGGAATCCCTGACCAGAGGCCAGTTTGAGCTGCCTCCCTGACTTCTCCAAGCCTCTCACATGTATTCCAAGGGTCTGCTCGGAACAGATATTTTTAGCTGTTTCAGAAAGATGTGTTTATTCCGAGAACCCATCTGAAGAATTTACACATCAAAGACCATGATGCCAAGAACATGGAAGTTATAACTGCAATACAAAGGATGTTTAATAAAACCAAGACAAGATAATAATGAAATAAATGTTTACTGCATCCCCCATAAAAACAGGGGATCCTGATGTGTGTGAAGGTATAGAACAAAAATTCTTGCTGCTCAAATAATGGTACAATTATTTTAATAGGATAATAACTAGGTGAAGACACATTCAGGTCGTGTCAATGAGGTCTATCTTTTACAAGCAGAAGGGCAGGGAAGATGGTGAATGGGAAGATGGGTGAATTCCCCTGTGAATGGGAAGATGGTTTTCCTGCGATCCATCCATAAACTGAGGACATGCTCCCATAGCAGCTGAAGGGCAGGGACCTGCACTTTCCTCTCTGCTGGTCTTGTCTGTTGCTTGTCTGAACTGTAAGATGTGCCCGAACGTGCTGCCTTCACTCTTCAGCCTGCATTGCTGATATTCCCACTGTTTCTGCAGATCCCCCCTGACTGACTGACATTGCCTTTTTAAGTATATGTTAGATCTTGGTGAACAGTCAGTGTCCTGCCAAATGGTAGTCCCATGTGCAGTCATACCACAATGCAGAAGCAAAGTGTCCTCCTCCTCCTGGTACCTGCTTGGCACTGCTGTTGAAGCAAATGGAAAAGTCACCCAAGCAGGTGTCTGTGTGGAGATCGTGGCACTGAGCAAGACAGTTGCTCTTCTGGAGGTCATGGTCACCGCCATGAGAATCCACAGCACTGCCAAGTGTGTTACTGTCTTCCAGTGAGGCATAAGAAAGTTTTGGTAGAAACCCAAAGGATTTCTCAAGACAAAAGTAAAGTCAAAAGCAGGAATGGTATGTGCTGCCCTTCTTGTGCAAGTATAATTCTGAGGAACTGGGAAAAAAAGCAAAAATAGGAAGTTACATTGCAACATGGGGCTACCTCATCCAGGAGCAGTGAGTGCTTCCATTTTTTTGAGAAGATGGTTCAATCAACATTGTTTTGCTGTCAAGTTAAGGCGGGAGAATGTGCGCCTAAAGTCAGGACAATTTCATGCACTTGGGGCCCAGGGAGGTTTTGTTTAAGCATGAACTTTGTCTTTTAATAGAACTTGTCGAGAAAAACCCCTGTGAAAGGACAGAAAGATGTAGTCTGCTTTTTGCTTTTTTTTCTCTTTTTTCCTTTTCCTGGCAACATCATGTATGACCATGAGCTTTTAAGCTGAGGTCACCTGCAGAAGGAAAGGAGTCCAGATGTGACAAGCTACAAAGCTAATCCTCAGTCAGGGAGGAGGGGTTGGTGTATACAGTTTTTCAACTACAGATGGTGAAGTTCATGGCTTAAGATGGCTTGGACCAGTCATTACAGCTGAAGGAGTGAAGTCCTTCATGCTTCATTTGTTTCCCCTTGTTCTCAGTTGCATAATTTCCCAATTCATCTTGCACCAATTTGCACTTATCAGACCCTGAGCTGATTTGACTCCCTTTCTTGGCAGAAAACTGACCCAAAAAAAAAAAAAAAAAAAGATCTTCTGCTTGATTAGAAATAGGTTAGGGCTTCATGGAGGGAGAGGCAGAGAGAGCAAGAAGAACACTTTTTTTAGACACTTTTTCAATCTGTTCTGTTTAAATTTAACCCTGGCTTCCAAGGGGGCTCGATCCCTGCACTGAGAAAAGGATCTAGTCCCAGCGGTACTGAACTAAATGTTTTAATGCTCTTAGTGTTTCACACAGAGAATTAATCCCTCTGAAATGTCAGGAACTGGCTTCAGTGAAACCATGGTACTACCTCTCTTTGTGGCAATTTGTTGAGATTGCAAATGAGAATTAGTAACCCGAGCTGATAATAGTTCTTTTCCACTGCTGCAAGACACGTTTTCAGGATTGATATCTTGCCAAAGCTGCTATGAAAGTAAAGCTGTGCCAGAGTAGTACAACGAAAAGCATCGAAGTATATGATGTGGAAGGATATGATACGTGTATTGCTGCACAAGTATGGTACTAGAGTTTTGTGTTGGATAAGAAGGCGGGTTGGAATTTGGAGAATCTGAATACTGGCCCATGCTTTGCCCATGACTTAGTTTATGAACTAAAATGAGCCACTCAACCCTTCTGCGTGGTACCTTGTGTACAAATGACCTCAAATTGATATTCACTTCTTGCTTTGACATCAAAGAATAAAAACCCCTTCATTATGTAAATGGTAAGTAGTAAAATTTCCCAACACAGGATGCTCCTGGAGGTTGTGTCTTTCATGGAAATGTACTCCTTCATAAGTTAACTGCTTTACCAAACCCACCCCCACTATTTTTCAAACCACAGAAATTCTGTTTACTGAAATGTACAAACTCTTGCAGTTTTGTCCCGGAGACAATCCTCTACTGTTGCAACTCCTTACCGCATTTTGATCTGCTCGGTATCGTTTGGCAATGATATGGGTTACTGGGATTTCTGGGATTTCATCCGCTCTTGCCTGGGAAAAGACACAGAAGATCTGGGTACCCAGGTGGGGCTTGCCCCTTTTCCCCCGTCTCCTCTCCAGCTACCGCCGTTTGTTGGGAAGAGCAGGGCTCTGGCTGGCGCCGCAGCTACACGGACTCCTTTCCCCAGTGACATCCATCCCGGTAGGGCGTGAAAATCCGTTAGGAAACGCCGGTTTTGGGGGATCTGCCGGCCTGCTCGGCGGAGCGGCTCAGCCCAGCCCGGCCCTCGGGCGCCCCCTGGCGGCAGCGCCGGCGGCAGCGGCGGGGGGGGNCGGGGCGGCACGGAAGCACAACCCGCCTTTAGTGTGCCGGGCGCTGCGGGGAGCCACCCTGCCACAGCCGGGAGGGGGACAGCCCTGACCGCCCGCTGCTGGCCGTCGCTCGCCTGGCTGGGGTCTTCACGGGCGACATCGTGCCCCCAGGGATGAGCTCCGCAGCCTGAGAGGGACGTGGTAAACAGCTGCAGGGAATCACAGAGTCACGGGCTCATTTAGGTTGGAAAAGACCTTTAAGGTCATCCAGTGCAACCATTGATTGACCCTACCAGGGTCTACCGGTCTGCCACTAAACCGTGTCTCTAAGCGCCACATCTACAAGACTTTTAAACACATCCAGGGATGGTGACACCACCACCGCCCTGGGCAGCCTATTCCAGTGTTTAATAGCTCTTTCAGTGAAAATTTTTTTCCTGACGTCCAGCCTAAACCTCCCCTGGTGCAACTTGAACCCATTTCCCCTTGTCCTATCGCTCATTACTTGAGAGAGAAGACCAGCAATATGAAGATGGGTCGCTGAATCCGTACCATCCCTTTGCAAGTTTGCCATGAATTAACCAAGAAGGTTGAACAGCAGCCTCACAGTGTTCAGGAGAGAATTTTTATTTTCTATGAATTCTTAACTAAAGTGGAGTGGTGGAGCAGGAATACAGCAGCTTTCCTGCATATTCTGACACTGCCTGTATCTTCCGTGGCGCAGCACAGGCTGGTGGCTCCCATGGGCTGGGAGCTGGGAGTGGTGAGGGCTGCCCATGGGGTCTGTCAGGGCAGGGCCTGCCTCCTAAAAAACCAGAAAAACTTTCCATGCTGGGCTTTCAAACGGTTACTAGCTACGTTGGTTTGGCTTCGTGGTGATACGGGAGGGCAACATGAAAGCATTTGTGAGGCCTTAGACAGACAGTGGGACAAAACTTTGGTGGCAGAATTTTTGTCTGCCACACAAGACAAACCACGTGCCCCTACACCTGTGGAGCCTGGAGGCTGGCTGGCTGGGTGTCAGCGCTGCCAAAAAGGACGTGGGATACAACAAATATTCTTAGCCAGAAATGGAGTCTTGTGCAAAGGTGGCCAGCAATGTCCTGGGCTGCGATAGCCCGTGGGACCAGCAGGTCGAGGGAGGTGATCCTTCTTCCTGCCCCCGACTCAGCCCTAGTGAGACCACAGCTGGAGTGCTCTGTCCAGGCCTGGGGTCCCCATGGCAAGAAGGACATGGACATACTGGAGTGAGTCCTGCAAAGGATCACTGAGAGAATTAAGGGATCAGACCTAATCCTGATGTACAAGAGGAAGCTGAGAGAGATGGGATTGTTTTGATTGCAGAAGAGAAAGCTCACAGGGGTATTATCAATGTGTACAAATATCTGATGGGGGACAGTAAAGAATACAGAGTCAGACTCTGCCAAATGGTATCCAGTGAAAGAACAAGAGGGAATTGGCACAACCTGAAGTGTGGGAATTCTCATTCAAACATAAGGAAAACTTTTTTCACTGTGAGGGTGGTCAAACACAGGCATAGGATGCCCCGAGAGCCTGTGGAATCTCTGTCCTTGCAGATATTCAAAACCCAACTGGACATGCTCCACAGAAACCTGCTCTAGGTGACCCTGCTTTGAGCAGAGAGGTTGGACTAGGTGATCTCCAGAGGTCCCTGCCAACCTCAGCTGTTGTGATCCTGTGATTCCAGGAAAAACGTTCTTAAAGCAAGAGATGTGTCCTCTTAAAAAAAATATGAAGTAGAAAAAGATTGTGAGAGAGGAGAAGATTTGCCTTGCTCTCTGGGTCCTAAAGACTGAAACAGACAAGAGTTTTTTCTCCTTTTTCTCTTTTGTTGTTGAATTGAGTTGGGTGGAAATATGAATAAGGATGGGAAGGGCACTGGCAGACATAATACTTCCATTATTACTCAGTCAAAAGGATTGCAAACCTGAGATGGGGATTTTTTTGCTGGCCTGTAAATCTGTTGGGAATAATCTTGTGTTTTGGCTGGCTGCCTGAGATTATTATTTTGTCATCTTCAGGCTCGTATAAGCCACCTTCACCATTTGAATAGTTTGCATGGGCTTGTTCACTGCAACCTTTTAGAAATTCATTTTAACTATGTATTTTGAATGCCACAGAAATGAAAATTAACTTTTAAACTGTAGACCTGGACATTGCATTTAGAACATCTAGCAATACAGATTGCAACAATTTGCTCCTGCAGTCCAAATGTCCAAATGGATGCTGCCTGAAGTTAACTGGGACATATAGCACTCAGCCCCTCTCTGTTAAACTGCACATTGCAAGATCCTGATTCAAGGAAAACCCCAGCTTCAGCTTTGGGGTAACTACTAAGTAATCCTCTTCATAACTTTTCCATAAGCACTATGTAGCTAGTAAATGCACAGAGCTGACTTCTGATCCTGTGTAGCTTTCAAGAATTGTCCTTTATATAACCTAATCAGAGAAACCATTGGCCGAATGCTGGTGTTATTCCCCATTCCTATGTCTATCCATGAAAACACTGGGAGATGGGAAAAAATTTAATACTAGCATAGTGGAAAGAAAGAATGTCAGATATTTTGTATATGTGATAGGCATTATTAGTCTTTTCAGGGCAAAATGTAAAAAAAAAAAAAGGAATGGAAATCTGGCCAGTTTTCTCTGTGTTGTTGTTGTTTTTTTGTTTTTTTTTTGGTGAGCTCGTTTTCAGTTTTATGTGCATATTTCAGAACCTTGCTTTCATGTTTGGATTGAAGAAAATCTAGGAATGTAAAAGACAATCTAGTCAAAATGTCAATGAAAGCAAGTGTATTGCTTGACAATCTGTATCTGCATCTCGGAGCCTGCTATGGATGAATGCTGGCTGCTTATGAAACCATAGCTCTTACACTCTCCTAGTCTATAAAATGTTGGCCCATATTGGGCAACATGGCAGTAGAAGTTGCAATGTTCCTGTGGCAGCGCAACAGGAAGTGTAGGTTTCTTTTACAGGTTGTGCAGACTTCTGTTTCAGAACGGCAGCCTTCTGAAGATTTGCTTTCTTCTTGTGCAAAGTTTACACACTGTAGATGAATTTTGCCTAGGGATGCATGATGAGCCAGCCGAGAGCTTATGCGTTAGGGTTAGTGGGGCACCAACATGGACTTGTGGTGTCTGCTACAGAAAGAAGTAGGTGATGTCTGCTGACTAAAAACTGTAATAAAGGAATGTAGAAGCAGGGTCAGGTCATCCCTCCGAATCCTGGAGGAGCAGAGACACTGAATGTGCAGGGATTTGATTAGGAAAGTGAAAGCCCACCTGGAGATAAATCTGTTGAAGGATGTGAAGGGCAGTAGATGCATTAGGATGTGTAGTAACAAGTCCTTGGATTACAGATGTCCATGTTATTAATGTATGGCAAAATAACCTGAAACGTGCCTTTTTTTTGGTAAGGAACATATTCAAACAGAAAAAGTGCACTTTCTTGAAGGAGGGTATCTTCTTTGACATGTGAATTCACGATTACTTGAGGATTAGATTGCTCCTGGCCTCCTACTTGTGTATAATGAATTCAATATTTGTACTCCTACAGCACTTCAGTGTTGTGATACCAGATATTTATTCTGTATGAAACAACCAACAATGTAGTAAAATTTTCAAGTGTGATTTTCCTGTTCGCATGTCTACCTTCTGTCACATTGATTTTACTCTGTTATCACTTTGTAGCCAAAATATATGATTCTAGAAAAGGAGAAAATTCCTCTTGCAAGATCAGACACTTCTGAGAGAAGTCCTAGTGATTTTTTTTACAAAGCCAACACAAAGAAGCCCATGCCACAGGTTGGAGTGAAAAATGCAGATGTTTGAAAAGCTGATTGTTTTCTAAAAGCAGCTTTTTTCATTATATTTTCCCTAAAGTGACAAAAAATTACCATTATTTGGATAAAGATCTTCAGATCTTCCATGATCCGGCATGTACTGCTATGATGGGACAGATTGTCCCTTTAGAAACTGATCAGCATCTGGTCAGTCTCTGTCCCAAGGACTGACCCTTCAATCACAGGGTTTTGGGTCTCCTAGCTTTGTGTCCCAGCACAGACTTGGGACAACCAGATGGAAGTTAGACAATGAAATGTGAATTTTATGCTCGGACTAGGACAAAAGTAATATCTTTGACCACTGGATGCAGGCAGCCCTCCTTTCAGGCAGCATCATGAACATCTGAGAGACACCAGAGCTAAGCCTGTGAAAACTGGAGGAAAATAAAGATTCCCACCAGGAACTGTAGCTTAAGCAGACACTTGTACAGCTTTTTATTATTCAGTGTAGGGTTGCTTGGTTTCTATCTCATCTTCCAGACTGAAATAAGGGTGTGGATAGTGAGCAAGCCACTTGCCACAGGTCTGAGCCATGTAGATTGCTGGGAAGAGGATAAATGAAATATGATTTACTGAATCGTATCTGTATCAGGATGACTATATCTCAGCTGTTGAGTTGCACCTGAATGACGACTAGCTTGACTCAGATTCCTGAAGTCCTCGCAGGCTGACTGGACAAAACTTGATGATGGAAACAGACGACAGATCTGAGAATGGAAATGCATGATAGCTTGGTTTCCAGGCAGTTCCAAGTTGTATCCGCAGGCTCTTCATTGTCAGGGACTGAAGAGCCATCTGCTAAGTTCCAGAAAAATCATGACAGAGACATGAGGGGTTTTTTAAAAATTTTAAATAAAGATCTCTTCTTTCCCTCTACCTGTTTGTGCTGTTTGGTTTTTTTTTTTTTTTTTTTTTTTTTTGGGTTTTTTTTTTTGGGGTAGGGTTATTTTTTTTTCCCATAGCTTG